>CAJHQP010002851.1:0-77116 GCA_905132765.1 Moricandia arvensis | reverse complement strand
CATGTTTGCACGAGTTTATGTGGGACATACTAGTGCAGTGGATTTCAGTTAGCTTTTGACTCGGCTGAAGTTTTGGTTCTTGGTGAGGCTTCTTCGGGTCTGATCAAGCTGTGGGATCTCGAAGGAAGCTAGAGTTAGTTGATTCATTTTCTACTCGCCTAGCATTTGTTGCCCTTATATGGCTAGCTAGTTTCATTAAATGTACCGATTGAGTTATTGTTCAGATGGGATTAAATGGGTCCTGAGTCACCTGACCTTAGCATTGTACCCTATAGTTTAGTTTAGTTGTAAGGAATGATGAGGTCTACATTTTCCACCTCTTTATCTTGAAGTGTAGTGTTCCAGAGCTTTTACTGACATAGATCCAATTGTTCTGCTGATTGAGATTTCATCCCTTTGGTGAATTCTTGGCATCCGGCATCAATGACATGAATCTAAAGATTTGACATCAGAGCGAAGGGTGCATTCAGACCTACAAGGCCATACTCGTGACATCAACACTATCAAATTTAGTCCTGATGGTCGATTGGAGTGACAGGAGACTTGACATGCTGTAAGGTAAAAACTGCATTCCGTTGATCTTGCTTTGTCTTTTATCAAACGTGATGTTCCTTAATAATTATACTATCGATCGTACTCATAGGATATGGATGACAGCTGGAACAGCTTATACATGATTTTAAGTTCACGAGGATCTCTACTTCCGTAACTCGCTAGACTTCCACCCACTGTGAGTTCCTCCTAGCCACTGGTTAGTCTGTTGTGTCTATAAAATTTAGCGATTCTAGTGGTAGTTTTGTCAGTGTGGAAGCTTTCAGGTTCGTAGCTGTAACTATCGATCCTTCTATCTATTCGCAAGTTTGTATGTGAGGTCTTCAAGTGACTTTCATACACTCCTTATTATCATTATCCACAGTTCTGCTGACAGAACCGTAAAGTTCTGGATTGGAAAACGTGTGAATTGATTGGATCTACCCGACAGAGGTAATAACCTGTATGGGTGTTTGAGTTGTCACTAAGTACATGTATTCCAAGAAATCTATCACAAAGGTTCTTTTCTTGAAGTTTTTTACTAACCGGTCTTTTTTCTTTGCATTGCTTTTATTTGTTTCACATGGATTCACGGAGTTCGTTCAATCATTTTTCATCCGATGGAGCGAACCCTTTTTTGGTTTGGGATGATGCTTAAAGTTTTTGTTGTTAATTTGTCTTTGTGTTTTAATGAGCTATCCACTATTAGAGATCTCAAGAGTGATACAGTGATAGATGATGCTCATAAATTCAGTTTATTCATCGGGAGCAGTGTTTGCCATGATAGTGTTGATACTATGGATGGTCAACGCTGGTGACTTACTGCATCAGCGAGCGGACAGCTCATGGTGTTTCATACTACCAAAATTCCGTAGATTTGGCTTCTCAGATATCTCAGTATTGTCAGCTCTTGTAATTCTCAGAAGATATATGTTGACTGATGATTAAAGTTTCAAAAAGGCTAACGCTTACGCTCTGTTTCATGTACGTAATGTGTAAGCAGCAAATTGAACATATGACATTGGATCTACGATAAAAGGGATGTTGGAGAAAGTACTCAGTGTTCTGAACGATCAGTCTCCGACAAGAGAAAGAGTGGCCCAGGCGCAGCTCATCTACCCAGATTATGACACAAAAAGAGATCAAAAAACATATACATCGACTGATGAGTGAAGTTTTTAACTTTCTTTCTTAGAAATGAAGCCTAAGTAGACGTGCCCTACCTTACTTGAAAGTTGAAAGACAAACTTCAATCACATTCTGATTTGGGAAACCTGTACGCTCCTTACACCTTGCTTGTCATTCTACATTCGAATCAGTCTATAATGTTTATATTGCGATGGAGAGTACGAGAGATCATTAACTCTATTTTACTTGTTATAGTGACTAGAAAGCTAGTCATGTATTGTTCCGCACATGTTGTGTTTAGTCATAGGCCATAACTATATGTGAGCTGGATTGTGATTTCAGTCTAAGCCAGTTTGTGTCCTGCATCAACGTAATTAGTATGTCTCTCACTTTCTTATGATTATTCCTCTAATTTTCAAAACCCACAGGTGGAAATTCAAATGTGACACAAAAACCCAAGGATCCCATCAAGTACTCCTAAAGTCAATGCACCGTAACATGGCAAGCAGGGATAAGTCTCTTCCAAGTGCATAGTGTAGATTGCGAAGAGATCTCTTCTGATTCAGAAGGGAGTCTATCACTTCTCAAAACGATGCCAGGCATTGCTGCTGAGACCAGCTCATGTAAGAAAACGCAACAAAGCAGTCAGTGCGCTGATTCAATCTGTACTCCAAACAAGCGAATCACGAGGGTGAGAAAAGGTGATACTAAAGACTGTGCTTGATTCAGAGAGCAGTGTAGAAAACCATTTGAAGCCAATGATTCCATCATCTAAGAGTATAACCAACAGTTTGAAAAAAGCTTTGTTCCAGAATCACTACCTGATGAGCGAAATGTAAGTTCTTCACAGTTTCCACTCTGAGTTTCACCAGACTTGAACTTTCAGATCTGTGTATCCGTATCTTATTGAAAATCTCTTACAATTTGTCTCAGCTATGCTATGCTGAAACCGCCTCGCGTACAGAGATACCGCGATACTAAGTACAAGAGACAAGATGGGCGGTGTCTGTTCGATATCTGAAATTCTGACAGTAAACAGGTGTTTTAGAGAAATCGAGAACACGACTGCCAAAAGAGCTTGTGGATGATAGAGGTCTGTAACCCGACTGCAGAGTTGATGCCGAGTGATAAGATCATTTTAAGCAAGCCAGAACGAAGTTCCTCAGCAGAGAGAAAGCTGTCGCGGGTCGCAATGAACGGACAAGTAAGTACTTACTTACTTAAGTTCATAAATCAGATCTGACTTAATTAATGGCATTTCCACTGGGTCACACATTTATGACAACTTTTGTGTAAGCTTCCACTTTTCTTTGCAATCTGTTAAAACTAGTGATAACAAGAGCATACAACAGAAGAAAATTAATCTAAAAGAGACTACTGCGTTGAAGTTACTAGAAATGTAATCCTAAATCCTGGGAAAAGATTGAATAAGCAGCAGAGAAGTAATAGCGTAGCTTATAGGTTGCTAAATCTCAGTTATTATGCCACTTTTAGAACTGCATTGCGTCACAGTTTTCTTATTGGTTGGTCAAGTTTACTTGGTTTGAGCTAAAACCTGTTTGCAAGTGATTGATATATATATTCTGCCGTTCAGGCGTCGAATCCCCTGGAGTAGCAAAGAATCAGACTCTGTGAAGCGTTGTTAGAGGAGGTTAGCCATTCAAGTTTTCTGTCTTTGTTTTCTTTCGTAGCATATAAGTCATCTGTGTTATGATATATTAAAACTACTATGTTTGCAGTAAAAGTGTTTCCGGAGGACGCGGTCGTTGGTTGAGAGGTTTGAGAGAAGAGAAACATTACTCCTTCAGAAGAAGATAAAGCAGCAACTGCAGCAACAGTTCAGAGCACTAATGCTGTGGAGGAAGAGGCTAAATCAGCATCTATACCAGCAGTTAACACAACGCGTGCCCAGGTAATGCCAGTTAAACTTGATGAGGCAACTAACTTGACCACAGTTGAAGCTCCTGTGGTATCAACACGAACGACCTAGGAGTATTCCAGCCAGAGTAATGCCTGTGGTTCTTGGTCGGGACTTCAAACATGACAACTGATGCGCCTTCTGTAACACGACCTGATAGAACTTCGGCTGCTAATTGACGTCTGATGAGTCTTGTGTATCATCGACACGACAAGCTACGTCTTCTCCTCCCCCGGTTATGCCTGTGGTACTCAATCAGACAACAAATATGAAATCTGTTAACCCTCCTGTAACATCAACACGACAAGCGAATTCTCCAGCCCCAGTTACGCCTATGATACTCAATCGGAGCCGGTCAACTAACATGAAAACCCGATGAGCCTCATGTAATAGCAAGAAGACCACTGAGGAGTTTCTTCAGCTCGTGTAAGGCATGTGATGCTCAATCAAACAACTAACACGCATGATGAGCGACCTGTACAATCAACACGATCAGCTAGGACTTCACCAGCCCGTGTAACAACTAACACGCATGATGAGCCTCCAATTGCATTTACACGGTCAGCGAGGAACTCTCCCGTTCGTGTAATTCCTGCGAAAACCAATCAAGCTAATAATGTGACTTCGGATGCATCACATACAAGATCTAGGCATCGATTTAGCCCAACTCAGACGTTGACATTACCTGCGGGAATTGATCAGGTGGCCGATATGACACTGGATGAAGCAAATATAACAAAAACTCAACCAGATTATGACATCTCGACCCAGGTAAGCTTCAAATGATATACTACTTTCTCCATCTTTGAAATGTATCTTGCTCTAATAATTGAATATTGTAGTCTCCGATGCTACACAAGAAATATGACATTACAATGTTTGAAGAGTTTCGTAAAAATAACAAGTATTTGATTTTTTTGGCTTGTGCAGAAGGAAGAGCCTCATATATCTGGGAGGGATAATGAAGATGACATCAGTGAGACATTAATGCAAACTCATAATGAGGTTTTAAATACTCTTCAATCAAGGTTGACGAAATTACAGGTAAATTTGGCTCTGCTGTTCTTTTTGTCGCTTGTTCTCTTTTCCTCTTTTTGTTTGATTTTTTTTTCTCAAGTCCTTTTTTTTGTTAGTGTGGGTTAAGTTGTTGTTGATATATCACAAACGTGCAGATTGTAAGACATTTTTGGGAGCGTAGTGATATTAAAGGTGCAATTATGGCCTTGAAAAAGCTATCAGATCACTCGGTATGAATCCCCGTAGATTACTTTTGCCTATCCTTTAAATTAAGTGTATAGAAAATCTGACTCGCTTAAACTGGAACAGGTTCAAGCTGATGTGATCAGTATTCTAACAGACAAACCAGAGATTCTTACGCTGGATCTGTTTTCGCAATTAGCACCTGTCCTCACAGGCTTATTGGGGAGCAGACGGAAAGGTAAATTATTTTATTCTCTTTGTCTTGGACTATGGTTTGCTTTGAGTTCCAGATATTAATGTCTTATCAGGAAAAATAACATCTGACCTCAATTTTTATATAGGCCTGTAAGCGTCTCCTTAGAAATGCTCTTGAAACTAGTAGCTGTGTTCGGTACAGTTATACAATCAACTGTTTCAGCAAGAAGAAGTGTTGGCGTTGATCTTCATGGAGAAGAAAGGTAATTTACTCTCCTCTTTTATCAGCATGCCATACCTCTTCTCACACTTGTTCTCTTTGTCCAAAAGTAAAACAAATTGAAAAAAATGCAGGGTTACAGACTGCCAAAGCTGTCTGCAGAGTTGCAAAAGGTTCAAAAGATCCTTCCACTACTTCACCAGGTAAAAGACATCTAAATCTTAGTTCCGAATCATCAGTGTCAAGTGTTTTACGAGCTGTTGCTTTGGTTGTCTAACTCTTTTCCGTCTTGTTGTCGCCCTCTTCCATCTGATTACAGAAGAGGAGGTCACATATCAAGAAAAGCTCAAGAACTAAACCTAGTTCTTGAGACACCATAACTCCAGGTTCATACTGAAGACATTCATAGTCACTTGCAAACAGTGTCCCTCTCCATGAGTTTTCCATTCTGTATATTATCAAGAACTGTCACCATGTTGGCATCTGTTGCTTTGGTGTTTTGCCATAGAATCTCCGGGGAAGAAGAGGGAGTTCACGGAAAACATTTCCCCAAAATTCGGTGTATGCTGTCTCTGGATTAAAGTTGTAGTGCTTCAGTGATTCTCACAAGCGTTTAGCTGAAATGTAAGTTACAATGTGTCTCTCTCTCCATGTTGATGTAATGAGAAGAGACATCGATACACAATTTTTTTTTTTCATTTGGCAATCTACTTTAGGTCCACTGACTTGAACCTAATAGTTGGAATGGTCCTGTGGAGTTTAAGTAAATAGATTAATCAAATCCTTGTCATCTACCAAATCTGAGGACGACATGTTTTAATATAGTTTAGTAATTAGCATTCATGATGATAGTCCTTGTTTAATAGTTTGGTCTACCTTGCCAGACGTACGGGACATTGACGAATGTACGGAGAAGCTTCTTCGGAAAGTAACAAATTAGTAATATTTACCTAATCTAAGTGGAAAGAAAAGTATTATATAAATTATTAACAGAATGCTTTTATAAATTTTATTCTCTAATTATTAAATGTAATAAATAACTTTTTCATGAAAGTAGTTATGGTTGCTGAGGGCACGTTATCCCCGGTTTTTTAGGTGGGTTTTTTAACTTATAATTTTATGTTTTTTATTTTTTTTTAATTTTCCCGCTAAGAGACGTCTTTTAGGTCTCTTATTTAAGAGACGGTTCTTAAGTTTTCTTAGTTAAAAGTTAAAAAACGTCTCTTAGAAAAGCTAAGAACCCATGATAAGAGACCTACAATAAACATGCCTTGAAAACTGAAAATAGTCATCATCCCCAATATGGTAGCAAATGGACAAAATTGTTTCTTCTTTTTTAAAGATTGGAATGATTTAAAATAAATTAAAATATCGTTATAGAAAACAGTATTATTATTAATTAAAAAAGATCAAATTAGTGTTTGGGAGAATAGGAGATACATATTCTACAAGTTGTGGTAGTGACGAAAAAACGAATAAATAAATTAACAATAGAAAATTTCTGTTAAATAATTACTTTATTTAGGGAAAAAAAGGGGAAAAAAAAACAAATCTAGTCCAAGTCTTTGTTCAAAAACAAACTATCCTCTTTGCCTTTTGAATAAACAAAAAATAAACAGAACCACCAATTTTCTCTGTTTACGAAAGAAATCGAGCAGAGAGAGAGATAGACACAGACTCTTCGTCAACCCCATTCTCTCCCCAGCCTCAGATTTTATTTATTTTTCTTAATTATCTTTCATTCTAATTCTAATTTTTGAATTTAATTTAATTTCCTCCCCCTAATTTTCTTGTCGGAAAACTGCTTTTCGTGTAATTGCCTCCGTCACAAACCCGCTCAAGACGGCTTTTTTTCCTTTCAATTTCCTTGTCTTTTTTTCCTGAGTTGTCTCTGTCTCTGTTTTTCATTGTTATTATTTTTTTTCCTGAAGAAGTTCTAACGTGCGCCGGGGGTGCGTAGTTTTAATTTGGTTTTAGATACTTTTTTTTTACCAAAATCGAGGAGCGCGTAATGCACACGCGGCTATGATTTGATATTTTTTGATGGTTATGATGATGTTGACGACGACGACGACGACGACAAAGATGGCGAGTGAATGGGGAACATGGGAGGAGCTTCTTCTCGGCGGTGCCGTTCTCCGTCACGGAACCGGCGACTGACCGTCGTATCCGAAGAACTCCGTTCTCATTCTCTCTCCGAGATTTTCACACCTGAGGTTTGTTCAAAATTTGGATGAAACTAAAGTTAGGAGATAAAAAAACTATGCAAATGTTAACTAAAAGGAATGAACAGTGTGTTGTTGTCGGTGGATTTAGAAGCATAGGTTCATCACTTGTGTCTCAAGTTAAATAAAATAAAGCATAGATACTCCTCTGTTTCTCAGTCTTAAACTGAAACATAACCACATTGATGTCCAAGAATCCTCACTATGTTTTTCAGTTATGCAAACAAGAAAACAATGTCTTTTGGTGGGTTTGGTAATGAAGAATGAGACATGTTTCACTCTTTATATCTTTGCTCAATCCTACTCTTATTGCAGATATGCAAGGCCAAGTACAAGGATTGAGAGAACGTTATTTGGGTTGCAAGTAAATATTTGTCTTTCTTGCCTGCCCCCTCATTACCAGACTCTTTTATGTCACACACCCATTTACTGTCTTTTTCTTTTACCCATATGACTCTTGTAGATGTTGGTTTGAAGAGCTTAAGAAAAAACGAGTAGCTGAGCTTAAGGCAGCTTTGCTAAAATCTGAAGACTCCATTGGGTTTAGCAACTTGTTTCTTTATCACCAAGTTCTTGCTGATATCTTGAAAGCTTTTCGTGAATGGTGATGCTATAATGCGTTCTTTTTTCAGGTCGTTGGAATCAAAGCTTCAGAGTCTGAAGAAATCAGAAAGCAATGATTATGATTCAAGCCGAACTTTATCACTCGAACCCTCCCCAAAATCTGAAGGTGGAGGTGAATGCACGAGCAAAGATACATCCAAAGACTTGTCATCAGTTGGTAGTTTCACACAGCAAGAGCTCAACGCAACAAACTGGTCACCACAAGCCAAGTCAGAAGGCAGTACAAGAGCAAGACAAGACGAAGAAGAAGAAGAATAATCTATTACACGGCGACATTTTTGAGTCCATGTACGGACTAGGAGGAGGAGGACAAGTGCTTCCAAGTATGAGGAAGAAACGAGGCAAGAGAAAACGAAAAGATTGCACCGCCGGTAAGGAGGAAAGTGATATGTTGGATTCTTCTACCGTTGATATTGCAAGCAATTCTAGGAGTAAAGAAGCTGTTTCCACTAGCAGCAACAGTCAAAGCCGAGGCCATGGTTTGGCTTTACCAGGAGAGCTTATGAAGATATACAATACTATCTCACAAAACGAATGTGCTCTTGTCTTTAGGAGACGGCTTGATAGTCAGGTTGATAATCACATAATGACATTGACAAGTCTCAATAGACTTTATCCTATCCGCTTAACACGTCTTGTGGTTGATTGTTATTAAACAGAAAAGGGCAAGATACAAGAAACTGGTGAGGAGGCATATGGATTTAGACACTATAAATCAAGAATCAACGGTCGTTCAATATCGTCAGCTAAAGAGGTTTTCATGGACTTTCTTCTGGTGGCGAACAATGCAGCCACTTTTTACTCTAAGAACACTCGTGAGCACAAATCTGCGTTATGTCTTAGAGACATTGTCACCAAGTCTCTAAGACACTATTTGACAGAAGACCATCCTCCTCCTCATCGCAGCAGCAGTATTACTACAAGCACAAAGTTCCGGTTCCCTCTTCAACATCTAAATCTCCTTCTGTCCGAACCAGCGTGGCAGTTAAAAGACCAAGAACCGGGGCGCACCCTCTTAAAAAGGTTGAGCAGGAGGAAACTCCAACCGGTGGTAAAAGAAGGCTTGTAATGGATTCACCAGTTGCTGCTGTGAAGTCTAAGAAAGGTACGGCGGTAAAGAGAATAAGAGATTGGTAATAAACAAGTGAATGGTGGACTCGATTCTTCTGCATCCACTGTGAGAAAGCGGAATCGAGTGAGATAATTTTGAAAATGTTCTATTACTTCATCTATTGTTGGTTAGTTAGGCAGAGAAAGCCTTTACTTGATCATTGTAGTTTTATGTTTGGGCCAATTTGATCTGCAGGCATAGATCACTGGAGAAACTAACTGTTTATATAAAATGTACATCCCATAATTTATGGTTAAGTTGTTAGAAAAAAACATATGAACTTTGTTATTGTAGTTATCTGAAATATTTCCTTGATTTTACCAAACTTTTCTTTCCAACTTATCTTGGAAAAAAATTAGAAAAATTATTCGTGTACCACCGTAAAAAGATATAGTTAAATAGAAGTAGATTCTCATCAAAAGGCAAAAGCTCTCGAAGGATTTTCTAAGATACACTAGAAACTCGATAAACTTAATATTTAATAAATTAATAAATAAAGTAAATTAATCAATTTTTTTAATTTTAAGTTTGGCGGATTCAAAATATGACACATATCGATAAGACAATAACATAATAACTTTTTTAAAAATTCCTATATAAATTATGATCCACTAAAATCATAAATTAATAATCTATATGTATGTAAGTACAAATAAACCATTGTACTATACATATAACAGAAGTATCTTTATATTTTTTAATATTTGAAATATATTATGATGATATTTAATAAAATATTTATTATAATTTATGAAGTAATTTTTCAAATTCGAACTCCCACATTAAAAGTTAGATAGGTTAAAGTGGTTGTTACCCTTAACTTATTTATTAACTTAGAATATTGATTAAGAATTAGTATAATATAAATTAGCCAAAATAAAAACGAATATAAATATATTTGATTAGATTAGTTATTAAAATTAATATAATAAAAATTATCCAAAATAATAAATATATTTTAAAATAAAAGATAATTATTATGTATATATATATATTGTGTTGTTATCCAAAAATATCTTTCAATAAACGTTAAAAATTAAGAAACAAAAACACATACCTAATCAAATAAAACTCTTAATTTTATATATCAAAAGACAATATTTAATAATTTCAAAACTTATTTATTAATAATGAATATAGTGTATAAGGAGATTTCCAAAATATTTATAATACATTAAAATTTTCAAATGAAAACATAAA
Source organism: Moricandia arvensis (assembly GCA_905132765.1). Classification (NCBI taxonomy): domain Eukaryota; kingdom Viridiplantae; phylum Streptophyta; class Magnoliopsida; order Brassicales; family Brassicaceae; genus Moricandia; species Moricandia arvensis. The sequence continues at coordinate 66,764 of CAJHQP010002851.1, read as the reverse complement.
TACTAACTTATTATGATAGTATTTTGATTAATAATGCATGATTAATAAGTAATTATAAAATGTTCATCTCCGTCTACGCGGATAAAACACGAGTTATATCTAAAAGGAAAAATTTCACTTTTACCTTCCATTTAGTATTATTATTCATATTTACCTTCTATAAATGGTTATTTTCAAAAATACCTATGTGTGAGATTCCATTAAAGAGACAAAAGACACTTATGCCCTTGATTTATAAATATAAATAATTATTTAAATAATAATAATAATAATATTTTTTAAGTTCTTGAATTATACTTTTTCAATTTCTAAATATATTTTTTATTATTTTTTTGATTTTTTACATTTTCTTTTAAAATTAAAAATGTTTTTCAACTATTTTTTATTTTATTTTAATTTTAAGTATTTATTTATATTTTTTATTAAAACTTTAAACCATACTCTCTAAAACTCTACCCATCGATTAATTAACCCTAAGCTTATATAAGTGTTTATTTACCTCTTTGAAACCAAAATAAATGTGATTAAGGTAAAGATGAAAGTGTATTAAAAAGTGTTAGTTGTGAAAATTTCTCTTATCTAAAACTCATATGAAAGTTGCATTTTAAGATCTTAGTTAATGTATTTTCGGTAAAATTAAATAGTTTTTTATTTTATAAAAATATAATTTAAAATTAAAAAATGAAAAAAGTTTTTTTTTTTGTAAATTACTAAAACTATAAAGTAATAAATATAGTCTCAAAATTATTAATTTATAGAATTTAGAATATCTTTCTTTTTTTGCCTCTCAAAGATTTCATCAAAGAACCTTCGATGGCCAGACCTAAAGTCTAAGCAACAAAAGCTTTGTTGCTACTCTCGCCTTCCAAGAGGATAATGATTATTCTCCATGCGGGGAAGATCTATTCTGAATGGTTCCCTCTCCGGCTTTATTCGCTTCTTGCCCCACCAGATTTGTGAGGCTAGACGGCGCCAAGCACTATTTCCAACAATCCTGGAAAGGAACTAATGTAACATTGAAGCCGGAAAACAAAATTGATATAAAAAAATATAAAATAAAGACAGTATTAAGAAAGTATACGATTGGAAAGACAAAATAAAAAAACGATATGAAAACGTTTACAAAAACATACCATGAAGTTGAGACGAATGTATTTCCTTAACTTTTAATAGTCAACCGTAAATATGACGATTTATTATGAATTAAAGTCCTAGGATAAAACCACGGTAAATAGTCACGCAACACTCATGAACTATCCCTATCGAACTATAGAACTACGAAACACTCTCGATTATAAACTTACACTGAGGGATTTTTTATTTGTTGGTTTCGACATTAAAAAATACGAAGAAGAATGAGATATTGATATTTAAGTAGAAATAATAACGGCTTTTTGCAACGGTTGCAGAACCTGCACATGTTCACAGAGATTTCGCAGAGATCACGGGAAGTTGAGTTATGAAAACTTATTCCCCAAGACTCCTTTTCCTCATTTAAATATATGAAAGGATAAACGACCTGACATTTTTATTTGTTAGACAAACTACTTGTCGTTTTAAACCAAAATGTTTATTGTTTTTTTTGAAGGAAATGAGCCCAAAACGTTGGGCTTATCTTGGCCAAAAAGAACATCTTCTAGTAACCTTGGGGTCACATTTTCCCAAGTTCAAGGCGAAGCCCAAATCTATGCCCACGTCTACGCCGAGCCGAGCCAGCCGGAAGGTGGCGGCGCTCGCATGGGGAGCCAGCTCTTACTCTTAGCCGTTTAAACAAGCTCAAGTGGATAAAGTATTTATACCTCTCTTCTCTACTTCCCCGATATGGGACATTTCACATATATTATGACCATTTTGTTGGTTTTTTATGACTCTAGCCCGATTATTTTTCTTTCACATTTTTATAAAAGTCAATGGGATTTTAAATGATCGAACAAACTTCCACATGAATAGAAATGACTCTAAACATATGCAAACTAAATGTAGACTCGATAGAATCTATTTATTATACTTAAACTATTCCTGACTAGACATACAAATCAATGAGTGTTTGCGAAAAACTCACTATGTTTGAGTTGGTGGCATTTTAAGCCTTGAACCACTCATAGTTAGTATCTGTCGGGTTTAATTTACCAGGAGGTGAACATGATGTCGTGAACCACCTGATGTTTTATGTAGACTGAGACAACATGCATAACACAACTTCATTTTCTCGTAGAACTTAGTTCCCCATTGTGTTCATTGTGGCATTGAATTATTCCTGGTTTTCACGAGTGAATTTAGAGAATATAACCTTAAATAAACGAATTGCAAAAATATAAAATTTTAAAAATTATTCAATATTAATGGATATAGTATGTAATAGTAATTTTTTAATTCTAGAAACCCCATAAAATAATATTTTTAGAATAATAATTTTCATTTTTTACATCTCTTTTATATAATAATAGAAACGATCCTGTTGCTAAAAAATAAAAAATAAAAACATTCGTATCATATTTTGACATGTCATAATCTTAAATTTCTTGCTTCCTATTACGACGGTGAGGATGTTTTTTGGTTAACTGGTGTAGTGCAAAATAATCTTGTGCCTCCATTGTTTCTTTGATAATTCATTGTAACAAATTAAATAACAAATTCAGTTAGAAAATAAGAATGGAACGAACACACATAAGCATAATCACACCTGACATAATAATGTAGTAAATTAATATTGCTATTAACTTACCTACAACAGCATAAGCAATTTTATATTGTCGATAACCACACATAAGCCTAGCCACACATAAGCTTAATAGTGACATTAAGTTACGTACAACATAAGCATAACTAACTAAATATTATCTAGCTATATTTTTAGGGCTTATTTGCTATCTAACCAAATTGGGAAGTGAAATTAAGTAGATGACATTGATTTTGACATAATAAAGAATCTAATATTTACACTCAAAGTGAATCGGTTATATTCTTCTCATTTGCAGTTACCCGGTAAACGTGATGTATCACAAATAATATATGGTCATGAATGACAAAAAATTATCCCATATAAAAGAAGAAAGAGACATCCACGTTACACGTTTATTAAGCACACATACAATGAGTGTTCTATTCCATATCGCTGAAGTAGTATAGGAGGACTCAAAGTACATCCACAATCTTTAAATACTAATCATTACCCCAACCCCAAATCCTAAATACTAAACCTTAATTGCTAAATCCTAAACTCAAATATGAACTATGATCATGTGAACTGAATGATAGTAAAATAAATAGATAAAATAAGATTTTAGTAAATATTGTTTTCTATATCACCGAAGTAATATAGTACTCTAAACGCACACACAACTTCTAAATACTAAACTCAACCTCAACTTTTAAATATTAAACCCTAAACCATAATAACTAAACTCTAAACCCAAATATAAACCCTAAACCAAAATATCAACCATAAACCCAAATAAAATGGAATAAAATAAATAGTATAATACATATTAGAGAAATTATGAAATGTTTATACTTGCATGTAAGAAGTTAATGTTGACTCAACCCCAACCCTTTTCTTCCAAATACTAAACCCTAAATCACAATCACTAAACCCTAAAACCAATTATAAAGATCATAAAATACTACATAATATTATGTAATCTTAATTCTTAAACTATATTATGTAATATTAGACTATTATACATAAACAATTCATTGTGATAATCTCCTTTTAAAATGTAAGGATAATCATTATAAATAGAATAATGTAAATTTGTGTGAAGCTTGTATTGGTGTTGTTAAGTAAATGCTAAAATCTAATTTGTAAAAGTTTAGTTTTGATCATAAATCAAGATTCATATCAATGACATAACAACAAAACATAACTTATTCTTATATACTGTAGAATATCATTTCTATTCAATGTTCATCAAACGGAATGGAAATAATCAAATATTACATTGCTTAGAGCCTTGGAAGAAGAGAAGAGACCGTAGATGACAAACTTGAGGAGGAGAGAAAAGTGATATTCCTATATTTTTTGGTATTCTTAAAAATTTCATTACAAATATGAGAACTATTGAATTTGAAGAGCACGACAAACTATTCTATTTCATATAGTATAGAAATATGTGAACAAATAGCGTATATCTTAAATAGTATGTTAACTAAAAAATATGTACACAAATATGTAAGTATCTTCTTCCTTGTTTTCCCAACCATGATTTTGTAATTTTATATTCATCTTGACTTCGTCGTCTTTTTCAATTTCGTCATTTTCCTTATCTTCATCAATTGATTCTTTACTCAATTCTTCGGTTTCCTCATCTTTGAGGATCCAATTCTTCTAGTGGTACAAATATGGGAAGATGGTGGCAATAAATGTGTTCGTTGTATAAAAAAAGCAGAGATCCTGAGAGGAAGAGGGAGAAGAAGAAATTAAAAGAAGAAAAAAATAAATTATTATGAAAGAGTGTGTGACTGTCACATGGACACGAACTATTTTGGAAACATAATAGTTATTAACTTATTTTTTTTTTTCTTAGCAAATTTTATCAGTTATAATCAAGATAATATAGTAATATTACATAAAAGATATGAAAAACAGTGGAAAATATATGATTTTTGGTTTGGACTAAATTATAATTTTTTGATGGTCATGCAATCCAATTTCCCATAATAAATATGTACAACCGCCTAAGCATAAATTGTGGCAACTTACGTACACAGCATGCCAAACATGACAAAAAAAATCAACATCATTTTTTTTTTGAAACTTAAAAAATCACATCAGTTACAAAGAAAAGAACATGATGTAAAGAACATGCAAAAAAAAAAAATCACCGAATATCTTTCATGTATCTCTTTTATTATGTTTGGTGATCAAATATGAGAAGTGACAAAATATGAGAAAGCTTAGTCCTATATATAGATGTGAATAGTTTTAGTTCCTTTGGGTTTATGATTTAGTAATTTTATTTTCTAGATTATTGCGTTTTTTCCAAATTTAAAAATTACTTAGTAATTTTATTTTCTAGATTTTTTTTTAGAATTCTAAGCAAAAATGATTTATACAATATTTTTTTATTTAATACTACTTTTAATTTTCTAAAATTTTAAATAAAAATTAATTGTAAAAACATATTTGATAGTGACTATCTTTTTTTAGGAAACGGGTTATATTTATTAGGATTTGAAAAAGAGAACTGCAATTAAACATTCTTTAAAAAAGATTCTTTTGTTAAGATTTTTGAAAAGGATAATTACTATCTAATAATTTTATCAGTTATTGTTTCTTTAGGATTTTTTTAAATTACTATTAAATAAATTATTTTAGAGATATTTTTTATAGGATTTGTGAAAAATATAAAAAATAATAATTTCTTTGGAATTTAGACAAAATAGTACTAAATAAATTATTTTACACATATTTTGTTTAGGATTTTTGAAAAAAGAAAAAAAATCACTCTTTAACAAAATTTCTTATGTTTATGATTTTATAAAAGATCTATTTAAGTTTATTAGCTAAAAGATATTTTAACACATATCATAAATCTTACATACTGTTATATACTGTCATGTGTCGCAGTCGTGATAATTAGTAATTTTCAAGAATCAAACTTTATATAATAAATATATCACTTAATCATAAGATTTTGTAGCACACTTATTAGCTAAAGCTCTTCAAACGAGATGAATATTCTGGGTTGGAGGCCCGACAGAGGAAAACTATTTTTGTAATAACTTTTAATTATTTTTAATTAAATATCCCAGTTTTTGTATGTATAGCTGGGTCTCTTCCTCGGTATTAAGCCTGCATGTTTTTACCTCAAACTAAAATTTTGATTTTATCTCGAACCAAAACAGTTGAAATATGATTTAAATTGTTGTAAAAATAATATTCGAACGAAACTTAAAAGCTATCTTTTGGTAACTGAACCGAAATCTAAAGTCTGATCTAAAAATATTTGAAATTAGTTAATTATGTTAAAGTAATTTAGATATTTTATAGTATTTTAAAGGTTTTTAGTTTTTATTGTTATAAATGGATACTTATTAGTTAATTTAGATACTTTAAACTAATTTAAATTATATTTTTGGATAATTTCTATATCTTGAATAATTTTTGGTCAAAATTTTATCGTTTTCTTTTCAAAATTTTGAACAATTTTAGATATTGGTTATAATCTAAGTTTGAACCGAATCCCGAAGGAATCGATTATGATTCCAAAAGTTAACAAAACCCAAATCAAATTTATGATTTTAATATCAAAAATTTGAATCAACTGAATCGAATCATAACGGATACCGAACACTCTACATTTTTTTTATTGGTTAAATAATTTTATTTAATGATATTTTTATAACTAATGTCAGTTGTATAAAAATTTGTATTTTTAATCAATATGCAAAAATTTGAAGACCACTTTTTATGAAGACCACTTATAATAAAAACTAGCCTTTGACCCGCGCGCCCGGCGCAGATGTTATTTTTTATGAAAGTCAAATATTTTAAGCCAATTTGTTTGATATAACTGTATATATGAATGTAACTTAATATTTGATATCCGTTATTCGATCTGGGATCCCATCGCGCTTCAAAAATGAATATTCGGTGATCCTGATAGTGATTTCACGGATTCGACTGATCCAAGTACGAATTCGGATAGTAAAATTTAGGTCTAGATATCCGGATTTTGATATTAAATATTTAAAATTTAATTATAGTTATCTATGTATATTATATATACTTTTATATAAAATAACTAAAATTTTAATTTAAATTTGAATGCTTTTAAAGTTTTTAAAATAATAATTTTAAATAGACTAATAGATGGTTAATAGTTAGTTTTTAATTAAAAAAAACAGGTCTAAATATCCGCGTGTATTCGGATTTTAGTCTGAATATCCTAACCCCGAATATCCAGATCCGGATAACAATTTTACGAATCCGACGAATGCATATCCGAATCCGTATATCCTAAAATACCCTGAAAATTCGATCCGTCCTAGACATAACTGTGTATATGTTTATATGGTGATTAAAAATTTAAATTTATAAATTGTATAAGTTATTCTTATTAGATATATATCGTACAAATGAATAATACATTATATTTTTTGTATATATAATTATTTATAATAAATATTAGTATGTATTTTAGTCATTAAATTGTTATGGAAAGTTACATGATTTTGTTATTGTAAATGAATAAGTTCAGATTATATCTAAAATTATTGACATTATTAGTTTTTTATAGTTCAAATATAGTTGGTTAGCTTATATGAATATGAATAAAAAATAAAACTAATTTAATTATATATATATATGTATAAACACATATACATTTTTTTATGAAATTTCCAATTTCAATGACAAATGTTGTTAATGGGCTTAGCCTAATTTATTTTTTCTTGTTAATAATCAGTGTTTTTAGATGTTTGGATACAAGAATAATATCAAAGGCATTTCTTGTAAATATTAGGTAAAAATAAGAGTTATTTCTTATTTGTACTTCACTTTTAATAGATTAGATATAGAGTATTTTTTTACTTTTTAAATTTTGAAAAATTTAAGTTATATTTGGATTTTAATTTTTAGATAGTTTGAATAAGTGGCTCAAATCCGAACCCAATTCATTTGAATAGAAGACGAACTAAAATTTATAAAAATTTGAATAAGGTTTGACTCTAATCCCAAAATCCTCAAATTTGAATGGAATCCGAAGTGATACTTGAGGAAACGAAATAGTAAGGCCATGATTAACCCGGAGGAAACATAATTGTTGACCCAGAAGAAAAAAACATAAATTATTAAACAAGACGCGCTTTTGTGTGTAATATAAAAGAGCTCGTCTTTCAAGGTTTGGCTAATTCTGTCTCGGTCAATGCTCTTAACCCGATTTCAAGTCTTCTGATAATCATCTTCAAGCCATGGCTAGTCGTTATGATCCGAACCCTTTCGCTGAGGAAGAAGAAGTCAATCCTTTCGCTGTAAGCTTTCTTTTTTACTTTAGATTTCACCTTTCTAATCTTGCTTTTTCGAATCTTCTGAGAAATCTTGATGGGTTTTATCGAATTTTGGCCAAACTGATTGTTAATCCAACATAGAATGGTGGGAGTGTTCCAGCTGCATCGAACTCAAGACTCTCTCCTTTGCCTCCAGAGCCTGTTGGTTTCGACTATGCTCGAACCGTAGACATTCCTCTTGACAATGATAGATCCGGTTCACAGGTTGGTTGTTTCGTTTTCATTTTATTTCTGTTTTTGTTTTTTCTGGGATTAGTTATGACACAACTTGTTGGGGAAACTTTAGAGTTTGAAGAAGAAAGAAAAGGAACTTCAATCCAAAGAAGCTGACCTAAGACGAAGGGAGCAGGTACTTTTGTTAGCTGCTAAAACTAAACATGGAACTTTATGCATTTGATTGTGTCATGGGTGTTGCTGAACTGGAGTCTTTGACTTTTGTCTTGAAAAGTTACTGTCTTTTTGCAATGGTGCCATGATCTCATCTCTAAAACGTTTGCATCACCTAACCGCAGCATTGTTTGTTGTTCTTCTGTGTTTTTTTTTTCTTTTGGTGGTTATATGTAGGAGGTGAAACGGAGAGAAGATGCTGCTGCACGAGGTACTTTCTTATAAAAATTCTAGTCGACACGACACACTTTAACTGTTGATGTGTCTCAGTTGATTGATCCCTTTTCTTTTTTCTGAAAAGTATTTCATAATCATTAATTGTGTTGTGTGTGGCTCTCTCTTTCTCTCTATGCAGCTGGAATCTCTATGAAGTCAAAAACTGGCCGCCTTCTTCCCGCTTATCCACCATGACATTGCAAATGAAATTCCTGTTCATCTCCAAAGGCTACAGTATGTTACCTTCGCCTACATATTTGGGTACGTATCTTGTTGTACTGCTTACTTTTTGATTCATTCTTCTCTGCTCTTACTCGTTCCATTGATGTGGTTGTTGTTCAACAGGGTTGGTACTTTGTCTATTCTGGAACATTATTGCCATTACTACTGCTTGGATCAAAGGAGAAGGTTTGTTTCTTAGGTCTTATCTCAAGTTTTCTTTCGGAGACCTTTACTTCTTCATAGTTGAAAGAGCTTGGTTTGTTTTTGTTCAGGAGTGACGATATGGCTTCTTGCCCTTATATACTTCATAGCGGGTGTCCCAGGAGGCTATGTGTTATGGTATCGTCCCCTCTACCGTGCCTTCAGGTTTGGGGTTTTCTCATTTTTCAAAGTTCTGAGCTTTTAGTATTATGTTACTGCGGTTTTTTTTTTTCACATTTCTTTGTTGAATGTTTCTAGAACTGATAGTGCATTGAGCTTTGGATGGTTTTTCATGTTCTATATGGTGAGCGAAGATTAGCTTATAAGATGTTATATACATTTTTTCTGCGTATAAAAAAACATTTCCAAAACCTTATTCTTGTTGCAGCTCCACATTGCTTTCTGTGTCTTTGCTGCGGTTGCTCCACCTGTTGTCTTCAAAGGAAAATCTCTTGCGTAAGTTTTTGTTTTCTTCTTAACATTCAAAGTTGATCTTGTTATTGCTTTTGGTAATTTGAGTATGGAGAAACCATTTGGTCTATTCTGTATTGCAAACTCCAAACTACACTCGCATGTAGGTAGGTACCATTGCTTCACGACAATGGTAACATAAGCAATTTGTTAGCTATTGTTCTTGAGAAAATATTCTTACAATCGATTTGTGTTCATGTAACAGTGGGATCTTACCTGCAATAGATGTATTAAGCGGTAATACATTGGTTGGGGTAAGCTTTCTCACCCTTTTGATAATCTTCCAGAATCTTGAAAAATAAGAAGTTAAAACCCCGAAGCTTGATTCATTGAGACCATATTTTGATTTTTGTTTACAGATATTCTACTTCATTGGGTTTGCATTTTTCTGCCTGGAGTCAGTGGTCAGCATCTGGGTTATTCAGGTCTCCCTCTTCAACCCACATCACTATAAAATAGTGTTTTATAATCTTTAAAAGATATCTCACATTTGGTTTTGTGTGTTTTGTTTGAGCAGCAAGTGTATATGTACTTCCGAGGCAGCGGGAAACAAGATGAACTGAGACGAGAAGCAGCAAGAGGAGCCCTGAGAGCCGCAGTATAAGTACTTGTCTTTAACATTTTGGTTTGTATGTAATCTTCACTTTTTTCAGATTGTCTCTCCCTCTTCCTTGTTTGGTAATAACTTGTAAGCAAAAACAAAATCAAATTTTCTTTTATACTTTTTCATGTAAATCGGTGTTTGTTCAAAAGGTCAGAGTTTAGATTCATACCGTTTCAAAATCATTCATGGATTATTTAATTTTGTAAGAACCACCCATCTTATTACTATTTTTTGTATTTGTTTTTCTTAGTCTGATAGCTTTAACATTGATAAATTGTTGATTTATGAAAGTTTTAATTAGCATCACATCATATACTCCGAGACTCAGAGACAAGTACAACAATGAATTATCGTAATTTGTAGCCATTGATAACAAATCAGTTATGTCGGTTTTAAGCTCTGTTTCTTCTCCAACTGTCCTTTTGCCATTGTTGAACCAGAGAGCAGCAAACTGGGTGATCAGAATAATAATATATATCATCTATTATTCAGATGGTTTTAGAATTTTAGTTGCTCCTTAAGCAATATTATATAGGTAGGTTTAACTATATGATTCATTTATTATAAGATAAAATCAAAACATGCGTACTACGACATATTAATAAATATTTTCCTCGGCATTGTACATTTCAACAATAAGCCACACTTCTTCTTACAGGTGCAATCACCACCTCCACCACCACCGAATCATTTGCCGGAGCGGCTAAAAGACTTGAAGCATTTTGGCTGGACAAGTCAGCTTCTTCATGTAACAATGACCTTTCTCTTTACACACCACCGTTGGTGTCACCACACCTCATTTGCTGTATCTAGCCCGGTCCTGAACCATGTTTAATGAAACATTTACCACAGACCCCATTTTTATAAACCTCTGTTTAGCAAAAGTCCAAATACATTATACTTATACATATGAATATTTTTTATTTAGTGATCATCCAAAATGAGTTACTTAATTAATTTATTGGGCTAAACATCTCATTTCAGTAGTCCAATAAATTAAGAAAACACAACCATAAAACTAAATATCTATTTTACACTAATGTTTTCATTTTTCTCTATTCTTTTTTATTTTTCTTATCAAAATATTACTTGTTTTTTTTTTCTCAGTTACAAACATTAATAAAATCCATATAACTAAATTCAGTGATGTAATATAGTTGCCCTCATTTTATATTTTGTGTTAGGCCCCAAAACTCCAGAGCCGACTTTAGTTGTACTCGCCGATAGGTCCACCCTAACCACCACTGTGTCCATCGACCATCGCCAATGTTTCTCAAATCCTTACCATTGAAACCCGGTAATCTAACACCGGTCCTGGTTCAGAGCCGGTTCCGGGCCCAAGGTATCCTTCTGATCCATAGCCCTTGTCATTCTTGTTATATTACCTTTGAAATTTTTTCTTTAGCTGGTTTAAGATATATTCAGATCGGGTCGGTGCTGAGTAGAGTATAAGTGTGAAAAGAAAAAGAGTGAAGAGGAGAATGAGTTTGGTAGTCATTCTTTTTGAGGGGAGTTGGTTTGATATTTTGGACTCAGTGATTCATGAAGAAAAGATAATAGTTTATTTATTAGAGACTGGTTTTAGATATGTTTATGTAAGAGAGCATCACCTCTCTGTATAAAAGGAGTAATTTATTTACCAAAAACATTTAACTGATTTGGAGGAGAAGTTGGTGATAGTTGTAAAAAATGAAAACAAAGCAACATGCCATGTACGATGTTGAATTTTTTAAAATTAAGTTCGAACCTTCGATAATGGTGAAGGATGGAGTTTACGGTTTGGTTTTGATTCAATTTGGAGATATATGATACCATCTTACCTATTAAAAGAGAAGTGATAATTTTTTTTCACATATTGTTATTTATTTGGACAATCTCTTAAAAATCTTATTATTTTTTTTAAGGAAAATTTGGGATCATAACCTTAGTAGAATGAAAATGAAGTTGAGAAAATCTGCTCCTATGCATCTACGCGACATTGATATTAAGTGATTACGCTTCTCTTTGCTAAACTCATTTTGATTCCAATTTACCTCTATCATAGCATGTTTAACCTATTTAATAGTCATGTGTTTGTGTATACATATTTTTTTATATATTATTTTCTGTTTTTTTATCTCATCTTCTCTCCTCTCGTTTTTATCAACTCTGCTTTCCTTTCTTATCTTTTTTTTTTTCTGTTTTCTTTTTTTTCTTCTCTACTTTCTATAATTATGATCTTCACTAAATTAAATTCTTCTTTTAACATTTTATTTGCTGCTGATTACACAATGTTATTATTCATTTTCATACATTACAAAACATTGATTTCAACTCTATTAATATTTCATCAAATTATTGTGAGTCTTCACCATCTCTTTCCTTCTATCACCAAAAATTCACATATACCACTATATTCACTGGTTGCAAGACATGGGCATGTTCATCAAAAAATTTGTTCGCTTTAGGTAACATTTATTTTATTCAATATTTTCTTAGTTATCTGATATTATATAATTTAGCAGAACCTTAATTTTATATTCCATCTGAGATACCTGTTTTATTAGCAGTTCCAATCATGGTGCCACTAATTGATAAATGAATGGTAAGCTATTACAAATAATTAGCGTTAGATGATATGTTGTATGTTTGTTACATAGACTTGTCGTTAATTGATACATGGGTTGTGTAGCTGATAAATGGTTTTTTAGTTTATACATTATTTGATACCTTGTTTAGTATCAGACAAATGAGTTCATACATGGTTTGTCAGTTAATGCATTATTTAATAAATGATTTGTTATCTGATAAAAAAATTGTTACGTGATACATGTTTTGTTAGCTAATATATAATTTGATATAAAAATGAGAAATGGTTGGTGTGGTGATGTAGACCATAAAATAATTTGTAGAGGGTAATTTTATTTCGTTTTGGATCATATTGTGTTAAATTGAGTTATTAGTGTTTAGATATTTTTTTTATTTTAACCTCTAGTATGTACTCGTAGATCTTAATGAATATAATAGAGTCTAATTTATGTTATAAGAGCCATCTAGTGAACTTTTGATTTTCTGCAATATTATTATGCGGATTATCAATTCTCTAATCTTCTATCATTCGAGATCCATGTGAAGTCCATATTAGATGATGATGCATAATTGATGGTCATAGACACGACTATGGGTGGGAGGACTGGATAGAAGATGAATGCGTTGATAATATGTTGGGAATTGTCTTCAGGCTATTGATAGATAGTTCTGTAAACAAGATAGAATCAACTGATGCACCAGATACACACATTATAGATTATTGCTAATTGTAAATTTTTGCCTCTACTTTTTTTAATCGCTTAACAATATGAATTATTGTTAACTATAATTATTTTCTTAACTTTGATCAAATGTACTTATTACAATTCTACTTACATACTAATGTTTATAGTTTACTAATAAATGTAGGTGCTAATGTAATTTATAACCCATAATATTAAAAGTTAACATTCTATTTTTCAATCACATATGACTCATCTGTTTATATGCTACTTTAACAATACTTTATGATGTTTTAGTCTATTAAAAGATTATATGCTAATATTTTAAATAACAACTAATATTTTATAGTAATTTTGAACATAACAACAATACAAATATTTTAGACACATATACCTGATGTATTTAGATATATTTAGATCAGTTTAGAAAAACCTTTAAAGTACCTCATGTATTTTTAATTTTTCGCATCGAATACTATTTTTATACCCCATACAATTACATATGACTCATCTGTTTATATGCTACTTTAACAATACTTTTTGATGTTTTAGTCTATTAAAAAATTATATGCTAATATTTTAAATAACAACTAATATTTTATAGTAATTTTCAACATAAAAACAATACAAATATTTTAGACACATATACCTGATGTATTTTTAATTTTTCGCATCGAATACTATTTCTATACCCCATACATGTTAGATGATATATAACACTATGTCTTAGTGGTTAAAAATTACATTAGCTAAAACCTTTACGTTTTGACAGATCAGAATATCCCCAAATATATTCCTTTTCATATGCTTGTAGTTCCTCTAGTTCGAGACTAATGTAGAGCGCATGTCTTTCTTGGTGAGGCTATTAACATCATATGGAAATAAGTTTGCCATATTATTAATATCGTGGTGGAGAGATAATTTTTAGGTCACTGTGGAGAGAGATAGTTTGACCTAGTAACCCTTTCATATTTTTATAGCCATATTGTTAATTATTTTTCTCCATTACTTTCTTTACATAGACTATAATTTCTTTTTATTCTTAAATAATATGGCTGTAAATATCGATAAAAAACATGTGGCTAGAAGTGTTCCAGCCGTAAAATTATGACCTCGAACGTCACTATACTAGCTGACACTCTTTTTAACTCCCTGCAGCGTCAGAGTAGTAGCAGAAGCTTTCATCATCACAGAGGGAAAAATCGTCTACTCATGGTTTAAATGTCATACACCAGACCATTAACATCAATCAATGTGTAGTTAGTAAATATAAGCCTCCAATGGGTGTAGTTAGCTCATTGTCCCATTGAAATTTATACATATAGCAAAGGAAGGGTTATAGTATGTTACATATTATTTTGATTTTGGACAAAAATGTCATTTATTGCGTGTGATAACTGTTAAAAGGTTGACGTGTTTTATTTTAGGTCACCAAAGAGGTTTCTTTCTCAGAAACAAAACTCTGAACATTGAAACCACATCAGATATATTCACGTGAGGCGATTGTGAGTAATAATTATAGGAGAAGAGAAAGAGAGAATTTCAGAGAAGGGTAGAGGAAAGGAGGCAAGGTGGGTCTAGAATTCTGGGTTGTTAACCATTTTCGTCGACATTGACATTGTAATTAAGTTCACAACGGCTTTGATTTTTAAGTCCACTACATGAATAAGGTAATTTAACATTGATTTTAAAATATTTCCCCTTTCTCTCAATTTTTATGTGGCACCAGAAAAATGAGAGTTTTATATGCATGTGGCGGTGGTTTATGTGGGGGACTGTATAATCAAGGTTCTAGGTTGTGGAGTAGGAGAGATTTATGTATGTTGTACCCGCAAAAACTATACTATATGAACTAGTAAAATAGTATAGTAACGGCTGATTTTGTTGTACGGTTTTAAAATGAATATTTATACTATAAATGTTCTTATAAATAGACTTGATTAATAAGATCTCAGTGTCCTCGTTAGCATGTTATTTGCTTTTCAATAGTGTTTGTGAAACATTGTTGTAGCTTTAAATATGCAGTGTAAATGAATTAGAATTGCAATTGTTATACTATTCATAATCCATAATCGGATAATATTCGTGTTTTGTGGGTATAAGAAGATGTTTTTACGCTTCTCATGTCTTTCTTGCTGCAGTTATAGGATGGAAGAGTTAGGCTTGCCTGAGCGGTTGTATCAGACAATTAAGAACCATCATGCTAGAAATGCATAACAACTACTTTAATTTACGATGGATCAAGGTGATAAAACTAGTCTTTTCAGATGCTAATCAGGAGCAGTTGGTGCAGTCTCAGTTCAGAAAAAATATTCTCATGGGATGCATACATTTTCTATTTTTTTTGTCCACCAGTTGTTGTCCTCGCCAGTTAGTGACATGTAAGAATTATGAGCTATGGTGGCTTTTTGATAGGAAACCAATCTGGTATGGGATTGGGGAGTTCACTTTAGTTACCAGACATAATTGTGGAATATCTACAACTAATAGTTTGGGAGTATAGTTTGGGGGACAAGAAAATAGAAGGAAAAGGAATAGTAAATTAGGCGATGGAGATGGTGTTGATTGAAAGCATTTTGAAAGTGAGCGCTTCTGTTCTCAACTTTATTTTCAGCTTACATTAGTGTTATATGTTTTGACCTATGTCTTCTTGTTAATGTAACTTGCATACTTGTGTTTATTGTGTACATATTTTTGCAGCATGGGATGAAACTAAACTAGTCTCCTATTAAGGTTGTTATGTATTTTAAAGTTGTGCAGCTGTAACACTAACATGCACCTCCAAATTGTGTATGTCATTGTGAAACACACTAAAGTGAACGATCTATATTTTGTGTCTCGGTTACTGTTACTATACTATATTACCTATAGTACTATATATGTTACTTAGTTTTGCGACTCCTTGCATACTATCATGTTCTTGTTTTAGAATAGTCACAAAATGCATAACTTTCAGAAAGTATTAAAAAAGTCCTTGCTAACTTTAATTTATAACATGATGCCTATATTGTTGTCTTTCCATTGCGCTTTGCCGTTCTCTTTTAACAATATCTGTCTTCCATCACATATCCTACATATAATATTTAGAGCAACCAAAAGGCTTGCATTTGTACTTGGTTTTCTAATTGGGGCCGTGTTTGTACTACGCAGCGATGCCGTGTCAGACATGCAGTTCTATTATGTGTTCTTTTTTTCACCAACCTAAACATTCGTGTTGTATCACTCCATTTTATGACAATACTATATGGTGTGTAGTATAATAATGTTTCCTATATATTAGTCTCATATCTATTTTATGCAACAAAGAGGTACGTTTGTATGTGACATAGTAAATAACTTTCATTACTATACTATTACATTTTTAATATAGTATAAAAGTCAACTGGCATATGCAACAATTAGTTTATATATGGGTTTTCTATATTAGATTTCACCATTTGGGACCCCATAAGTTCAATAGTTGTAGACTTTGTTTCTTCTGGCGATAACTAACACATTCTTGCAACCGATAAACCCTAGTGTGGTTAATTCTTGTACATAACATAGTCAAATAAATAGGTCCCTTGTTTTCATTTAAATATACTATACTATATTTTATATTCTATAGTATAGAATCATGTGGTGTTTGGATGCCTAGGGTGATACTAAATGGCATATATTATGGTAATATGTGGCAGCTAATTGTTGCACGTTGTGTAGTACATCTCTAATATATTACAATCCTCCAATTTCACCAATTCTATCATAATTCTTTCTTGCATCCGGAAATACATACACCCAACACCTGGCTTCCATTTGATATAGATCCTTCTACAATACATATGCAACTAGAAACATATGCACCTTCAATGTAAGCTCATCTGTTTTACTAACCATACTACATTATATGCCGTATAGTATAGTGTTGACTTTTATTTAAGATAATGATTTAAGTGTATATATTCTTAGTTTAATATAGGATATAATGAATACGAGCCACATAAAGCAAGAACGGGAATTTATCCTTTTAAAATTTAAAATATTTGTGCTATGATAAAAATGTGACATAAAGGAAGAAAGGAAGGGGCACATATCTTTTACCTTCTATTGTCATTGCATGCACATGCACAACAAAAGTTGGCCTTTAATTGTCTCCTCCGTTCTTGTAACTGTAATATGACTATATTCTTAATTTTGTTGCATGTGGTGAATATTCATAAAAATCACTCTTTTTTTATATTATACCAAAAATAATTATTTTTCTAGCCAAAATAATTTTCTTCCCAAACCAAAAATATCACATAAAAACCTTCTACATTTAGTTGATACATTTATATTTCATATAACAATGGTAACATAAATCATATTTGATTATATAAAGTCATTTTTCAAAACTTTTATATAATATATAGTTCTATTTACAAGTAAATACCATTATATTTTAAAATTATTATACAAAATCTAATATAATAAATTAATTTTGCGTTGCAAATAGCAGATTAATTGATAAAAATCCTGCTATAAGATAGATATAAACATATTAAGTTTTGTACGCTTGGTAAATAATATTTATATGAATATTATTCACAAAAATATTACTAGATATGAAAAATACTTTAAGTTAATAATTTAGAATATAATTAATGAAATTTTAAATTATTATATACAAACTAAATTCTAAAGTTTGCAAAAAAATCTTCTCAACTTTAATATTATCTATATTTCAAGATTTTGTTTATTTATGTTTTTTGTAAGTGTTGAATTTATTTGGCACATAAAGAGAATTGGAGACATATAAATTTGAAAAAAAAAACATATTATTTTGCTATAAATTTTTTTTTTTGGGAAAATAGATGTATTAATACACAAACATACTAAATTGCTAAATTTGTAATAAAGATATTGAAAATAGTCATATAGGTAAGACATGATCAAATAACAAATAACTTATGTAACATAATCACTTTCATTAGTTTAGCATTCAACCAGAATATTAACCAACTAACACATATACAAACAATAAAAAATCATCGATCAATCATAAATTTTATTCATTATTTGAAAAACCTCTCTGTGGATCAATGCTAGTTATATAACTTAAAAGAGATTAATAGACCAAAATACATAATTCTTTAAATTTTGAGATATAGAAAGAAAGAATAAACCATTCACATCTCTATCTTAAAGTCTCTAGTTATCGGTATTGTTGGTCTTTTCTTATGATGGTCTTATTGCAAATCTTAAAATAACTATTTCATACAAGTAAGTGTGTTGGCAGATAGTGTTTCCCATTTCTTGTAGCTAAAGAGAAAGTGTCATTACGTTTCAGAATTATCATCTATTTTAGGCTCTAAATAGTAACAGTAGATTAAGCGGTGTGGAACGAGCAGATTAAATATTGCATTATGGTTTAAGTGCAGTTAGTATGAGAGAAACGCATATCGCGGGACAACTGGTTCGTCTAAAACAAGCATTTAAAAAAATATGTGAATAATAACTTATATAATAACCACTGTGGGATACATATGAAATTTAAATTTTACAAATTAAAAAATTATGCTAATGTAGTATTTATTTATTCTAACATTATATATTAGAAAAACTATGCAAATCATATTTACTTGTTTCTTCATTCAACATCTCGTGTATTTTGTTAGTGTCAAGATTGTAAAAGTTGTGTCCATTGTCGTTTAAAAAATTATATTAATTATAAAAATTTATTATATTTAAAAATAAAATGTAGAATCTATTGATAAATAAATATCATATTAATTTTATTAATTAAATATACCCATTTATACATTTAATGTATATAATATGAAATATTAATAAATAAATTTTTGTTTGTTCTACATTTTTAATAATTTAAAAATATTATCAATAGGTGCATTCTCCACATATAATCATACCATATTAGCTTATCTCAATTTATGTGTTGTTTAGGAGCACATCTTTCCACCTTTTTTAAATAGTATTTTTTAAAAGGTGAATTGGTAGAATAACCATATTGAGAAAATACAAGGAAAATAACCATGTAATAAAGTAGAAGGTTTGATGTGACAATTTAACATGAAAAGAGACCACTTTCTAATTTTCCACACGTGAATTCCCAAATGCGATGTATAAAAATACTATACTATATTTGAGTGATATGTAATATGAAATAATATAATTCATTTATTTTTGTTATAGTTTCATATTTTCAACGTTTTGCTTTAATAATTTCTCTGTAATTACCAGAATCAATTTTACTCGCCGCGTAAGACATAGATTCGAACAATTGGAGGGTTGACACCAAGGAAGACATGGACGAGGAATTGGTAGAGTTGTCACCGAAGAAGGAAAAATATGAAGATTAGAAAAAAGAGGAGAAAGAAGAGAAAAAAAGAGATATTATTTATAGAAGAGTTAGTGGAGTTGTCACCAAAATGATAGAGAGAACTAGGAGATGGATAACATTTCTATTCTACGTGTACCAAATAGAATAAAAAACACTAACATGTTATATTTTAATGTGAATTGTTCATTTTTTAAAACGTGATAATGAACAACTGATAGAATTGTCATTAGAGTTGATGATAGTGTCGCTAGAGTTGTTCATTTTTTCAAATTCTAAAACTTAACACATATTATATAATATACTACATTATTATCCAAATGGTATAGTTTTTGTATTACTAGTACATGGTGTTTAACACATTCTTCGCCGTTGTCGAGTTTCAATAATATAGTATTTTATATAGTGTCACTTAGTGTTAACTAATAAATGTAAACTAGTGATCCACTAAAATGATTGAACAAAAAAATATAAGACATGTTTTTTACTTTAAATTTATATTATATTCTACATTCTCTAAATATAATAGAACTAAACAAATATTACATTGCAAAGAAGAAAAATGACGATATGAAAAATATGATTTGCAGAGAAGATGCTTGAGTTGTCAAATTGATGAGAAAGAAAAAACCACCACTTAAGATGGAAGAGAAAAAAAAAGAAGGTGTGCGGAGGTAAGAAATGATGAGTGCCGCGGTGGTGGAAGAAAAATAGTGGTGATGGTGGTGGAAAAAAATGAACAAAAATGTTGAAAAATGATGGTGGTGGTGATGTTATAAATGGAGACGATTGAGACAAAGCAGAAAGATTGAGCAGAGTGGAGAAATGAATAATCAGAGAGAGAGAGAGAGAGAGAGAGAGAGAGAGAGAGAGAGAGAGAGAGAGAGAGAGAGAGAGAGAGAGAGAGAGAAGAGAGAGAGAGGAGAGAGAGAGAGAGAAGCAGAGAAAGTAGAGAGAGAGAGAGAGCAGAGAGAGAAGAGAGAGGAGAGAGAGAGAGCGGAGGGGAGGAGAGAGGAGAGAGCGAGAGAGAGAGGAGATGCGCGAGAGAGAGAGAGAGAGAGAGAAAAGAGAGAAGAGAGAGAAGAGAGAGAGGAGAGAGAGCGAGAGAGCGAGAGTAGGAGAGAGAGAGAGGAAGAGAGAGAGACGAGAGAGAAGAGAGAAGAGAGAGAAGAAAGAGAGAGAGAGAGAGAGGAGAGAGAAGAGAGAGAGAGAAAAGCAGAGAGAGAGAGAGGAGAGAGAGAAAGAAATATGTGGTGTGTGTGGTTTAAGGGTAAAAGCATTCATACATAGTATTTTGTATTCTATCCATTAAACATATATAATGGTTACTTTGCTAATTCTCTTTTTATTAATAAGAGAAACATTTGAAAAATAACATTTGTTTTATAACTTATTTACATCTATGCCATGCTGGGTGTGAGCTTCACAATGCTCTTAGTCTAAATATTTAAATCTCCTTTCTTTACTAGAGTATTTACAAAATATGCCACTACATTCAACCTACCATTTTTATGTTGAATATATTATATAGATCAATATTATTCAGTATTAATTAAAAAAATTACGTACTATACGAACACACAGTCTTTACACTAACAGTACTTAGTCATCCATTCACCTGCAAGTAAATGTGGAAAATGGCATATGCGAATACAAACACATCACGTAATTTCTTTGGGAAATATAACATTCATTTCTTTTACATACTTTGTGAAATCAGAGAAGAACATGATACCACTTTGTGTCCAAAAAAACACGATGACACCATAACAGACAAGTAAACCATTTTATCTTATATTGCATATGAGTTTTTCGTCGGGTTCACCTAGATGAAGACCAAGGAACTCAATTAATTTTAATACTTAGGTAAATTTTATATTTTTTAAAAAATTTTGGAAGGAACTTGATGACTGAAAGTCGAATAATTTCACCAGTTTTGAAATTATTTAGATACTTAGGCCTTAGTTATCTTGGTTAAATCAAACAAATAATTAAAATTCTCTTTGTGGTTGACGGGTTGACACATATCGAATTTATATTAACAAAGATTTTTTAATTGTTACATTAACCAAATGCAAACCATAATAATGAATAGTTATAAAAAACCCATAATAATGAACATATCCTCAAAACCGGTGTTCTATGTTTGATTAAAACAGGGTTTGTTTATATCTTTTATTTTAGGAAAACATATATATAGTACTAACTCTATAAATATTTTCAATTGCATGGTATCGAGCTATATGGGCAATTCAATATCGAGATTCCTAAAGTTAAGTTATATATTTGCAATACATATAGTCAAAGAAATATATTGTGGCTAATATTAATGTGATGGTATTTATGATAATTTTTTTTATCATGAGTGAGTGACAAGCTAAATATATGCCATGCCTATGGTTTTAATTACTAAATTTATAATTTTATTTAAAACATCAAAGTATATTCGTATGGTTTTAATACTATAAAGGTAAGATTGTTTATTACTTAATTTTGACAATATTGTAAAGTATATTTATAGGCTTTATGTTACACAACCTCAAAAAATTGTAATATAACAAACTAATGTGATAAACCATTTATATACAATATCCACATACATATAAAATACAATTTATTATTAACATCATAATCTCGTCGTGCACAAGGTGCAGGTCTCACCCTAGTTATTATTATTTTGATGGTCATTGGTGCCAATTTAAAGGGAAATTGCATCGTATAACTATCAAAAAAATATAATTCATTTGATAGTTAAAAACCATAACTTTCATCTATAATACATGTATTTTATATAATAATGCTATATTAGCCCTCAATTCAACCAATGTAACCTGCTAAGAATTATTTATTAAAATAAATATTAAATAAATGACTTAATAAATTGTGGATACCATTGATGCACATCTTTCTCTTCTTCCTATTCTCCTAATCTTTGTTTCTTCTTCATACATACGAACACATAACACTTCATCTCAAGGCGAGGAAAGAGAAAAGATTACCGTTATATGGCAAAAAAATGGAGAAGCTCAATAGTTTTTCTCAGTTTTTGTGCCACGAAAGCCACATACTACATTTTGTGATGTTTTTTAAGGCGCAAACCAGTTGTGATTTATCCATCGGTGATGGTTGTCGAAGGATTCACCAATTCGGAAATTGACAGGAGCGACGACAGCACAGCGGCTCCTTCAATAAATTTTTCCGATTCAAGTATCATTAGTGAGTGAAGACAATACGTGCAAACTTGCAAGTTTCGATTGGGATAATGTACTTCTACTGCTTCATATTTTTATCTTCTTATACTTTCGAGTTGTTTGTGTTTTGATGTCAGGTAATGTTAACAACTATGGATTGGTGAATGCATGTCGCCGTGAATGACTCAAAGTTGATCAGAGAAGATGAAGAATTTTTGTTTTTTTCTATTCTATTATATGCATATAGAATAGAAATGTAAAACAATATGTATTATGTTTGTTCTATTCATATTATGTAATGTGATATATCATGTTACCATGCTATTTTATTATATTCCTTTCTATTTGACGATTAATAAAAATATTCTATTTTATTTAGAAATATTTTTTGTAATTTTTTAAGTTCTAACTATGGTTACATGTTTTTTAAGTTGTACAAATCGTACTATAATCTATATTGTATAGTTTGATATTACATAAAATAATTTAATATTACATAATATTATATAATTTTTTAGATTTTGATATATAGGTTGAGGGTTTATAGTTGGGTTTAAGGTTTAGTGATTAGGGTTTAGGATTTAGTATTTAGAAGGTAATGGGGTATATTGTTGTGGTCAACATTAAATTCTTCCATGCAATCATAAACATTTCATAATTTCACCAATATGTACTATGCTATTTACTTTGTTCCATTCTATTTGGGTTTAGGCTTTATATTTGGGTTTATGATTTATATTTTTTGCGTTTAGAGTTTACTAATTAGGGCTTAGGGTTTAGTATTTAGGGATTGGTGTGGGGTTGGAATAAGGTTTAATATATAGATTTTAAGGGTTGAGATAGAGTTGGTGTTCTATGTTATTTTGGTAATATAGAATAGAATATTTAAACCTTCTATGCGGTAAAAAAAAGTGACAAGGAATAGAATTATTGTGTAAATAAATGGAATACACCATTTAATGTGACAGTGTTGTATCGCATCCACACATTTACTGCCTAAAGTAAAAACAAATATGCAGTAAAGAAATAAGTGACATGTATGTTAATGAAATTGACCATCTATTCTATATTATTTGTAGATGTCCTATACTATTGTTTTGTACACTAAAACTAACGTTAGCGGCAGTGTCGCCGTCGTCATTTCTCCTCCTTCTCTGCAAATTATGTTTGCATCTATAAAACCTCACATACGTCGTATTGGTGAAATATGTCACCATTTAAACCACAAGACCAGTAATAGTTTTGTGATTTATATTGTATAGTTTAATATTACAATATAACTTAATATTACTTAATATTATGTATTTTTTTTTAGATTTTGTTATTTGGGTTTAGTGTTTATATTTGGGTTAGAGTTTATGATTAATGTTTAAGGTTTAGTATTTGGAAGGTGAGGGGGTACGGTTGAGGTTATCATGCAATCATAGACATTTCAAAATTTCACCAATATATATTATGCTATGTATTTTGTTTTATTTTATTTGGGTTTAAGGTTTATATTTGGGTTTATGGTTTATATTTGAGTATAGGGTTTACTGAGTAGGGTTTAGGGTATAGTATTTAGAGGTTTGAGTGGGGTTGGGATACTGTTTACTATCTAGATTTTAGGGGTTGAGGTAGAGTTAGTGTTATATACTATTTTGTGATATGAATAAACCATTTAAACTTTGTATGAGGTAAAAACATAAATGACGTGGAATAAACTTTCGGTGTAAATAAATGGAGTACACCATTTAATGTGACATCGTTGTATTTATCCACACATTTACGTATGCAGCAAAAGCATAAGTGACGTGGATGTTCTCTCTATCTCATATTGTAAATAATTATCTATTAAGGGTGTTCACATTTTAAAGTGTCGACATCATCTCTATATCTCTCGGTTACCGCGTACTTGTATGAAGCAAGGGTAAAACCAAACCAGATCAAACATAATTGTTAGATAATTCATTATGTCAAAATCAATTCTCTGCATTTAATTTCCCTTTCAAACTTGGTTATTTTGCAAATTCTCCCCTTTTAAAATGCAAATAAAAGAAAAAAACAATTACTGAAAGGTAACACATTTTCTATTTCACAGTGTGTTATGGTCGTCCCACTGCATACATTCAAAGCTTTATTTAATTATTTTATCAAGCACTCATATAAGTAAATTTTACCTAATAGGAAAGATATTCCGAAAACCACCTTTACTAAATATGGTATGATCTACATAAAAAAATATTTTAGTTCCTTCACTTTTTTGCAAGTGAATATGTATAGACACTTTTAATCCTTAAGATATGCATAATACTAAAACTCATGACCCTATCATGCCATAAACGAAAAAACTAATTCCAAAGTAAATAACTGCTACTCAGCCGGGCTGTCGATCATATCCACCAAATCTGCACAATCCATTTCAAAACAAATAATCATGATATATATCTCTCTTAAGCACGACATCACCCATAATTCTCCAAGTCCACATGTAAAGCCGAACCTTTTAGTCCGAAGAACCATCCAATGCATATGATCTCTATGACTCCACCCTAATCCATGACCAAACCATGATTGATCATGATGTATCAATTTTGCAAGTAAAATTTGGGGTTTTACTATAGTTCACCTGGAACAATATCTAGGTCATTCAGTTCATCTTTTTTTTTAGATTCACTTTCCCCCACCATTCCACTTCAATTAAGAAAAATTGAAATGATCCAACATGAGAGATATTTTTTTCTTTTGAAAAGTTTATTATTTCTAACCTTCCATATATATATAAATGATTCAAGGAAAAGTATCAATTTATGTTTATAAAATACTACATTTCTCTTCTTTCAAAACAAAAAATACATGTTTTGATAGAGAGTATCACATCTTTCTTTCCCACTGAAAACTTCTTATTTATCTATATATATTAGAGCACTTACAGTAGAAAATTGTCTTATTTGAGGTTTATAAATAAATAATGATACTTTTGTTTCAGTTTAATTTAATAATTAAATAAAATAAATAATATAAAGAAAATTTTATCTATAAATATTAGAGCATTTGTATTTGAGGTTTATCAATAAAATAATGATACTTTATTTCATTTTAGTCTAATAATTAAATTAATAACATAAACAAAAAAAAATGAGCTTTTAAAATATCCTAAAAATCAGCAAAAGGTTCTAAGTTTTTCATATATAAAAACTTCCTCATTTTCTTTCTCACTTTTCTATTTTATCAATTTAGTATAGAAACTTTTTCAAATTATTATAAACAATAATTAGATTCACCCTCTATGGTGATCCTTTAAATTCACCACACCTCTTATATCCAATCAAAATGCCACATAGATTATTAAATAAAAACTAGAAATTTAAGAAAAAAAGCTAAGAAAATAATAACGCCACTTTAACGACCCTAACGCCACTAGCAGAACCCTAAATCTAAATCCTAACTTTAAATCAAAAACCTAAATCTTAAACCCAAATCCTAGGATTTGGGTCTAGAGTCTAGAGTTTGAGTTGAGAATCTAGAGTTTAGAGTCTAAACTTTAGTTTTGGGTTTAGGTTCTAGGGTTTAGGGTTTAGAGTTTAGGGTTTAGGGTTTAGGGTTTAAAGTTTAGAATTTTAATTTAGGGTTAGGGTTTAATTGACGATATTCCTTTTTTAGTTTTAAGAAAAAATAATATTTTTTATTTAATAATTTATGTGATACTTTGAGTGGTTATAAAAGATGTGGTGAAAGTTGAATTTAATAACTATTGCATTCGGATTTGGGCCTTTTCTGTTTGTTTATCCAAAAGAAAACCCCAACTGTCTACTAACCGAGTGTATTTGGTCCAACCGCGTATTCCATGCCACCGTATTTTCTTTAGATTTTTTTTGGCTGTTAAAATGCTTGTATAATTTTGTTTTTTTTAGTAGAAATTATGCAGTTCTAAAATGCCAAAAACATTTGAAAATCTATGTATGATAATGATCGGCACTACAAAATAATATCATATCATAGTTACTCTTTCTTCTCTTTCTCTCTCGATAGCTAATAAAAAAGATGATTTCGGGCAAGCTTCTCCAACAACCAGTTTTTCAAAGGTAGTCACGAGAGAGCTTTTTCTTGTTTTTTCTTTTGTTTTGAAAACATAATTTTGAGGCATCCAGATGTGCTAGATTTGAGGCAGTTTTTGTCATGGTGGTCTCCGTCGGTGCTGATGTTTCGCACTTACCAAAATCTCACTTAAAAAGAAAATTTGTTCAATAGAAATCCCACTGTCAATAGAAATATCCCATGACAACTATTTTCAGATGGTATTCGCGTATTTTCTTTAGTTGGTTTGGTTGTTAAAATGCTCGTATAATTCAGTCTTGTTTTAGTAGAAATTATGTAGTTCTAAATAGGCCTGCGTCTTTGACCAAGTACCGAATATCCAAACCGGATCCGACACGATATGGACTGGTTCGGTTCGGTTTCGGTAGTTACAATTATACCCAATGGATAATTATTTAAATAATCATGGATGTCGATTGGGTTCAGTTTTTACCCAGAACCGAACGGGTACCCGTTTTAAACCAAATTCTATGTAAAAATACATAGAAATGTATTTCATGGGAGTCAAACCCCGGTTTGAAAGGTGAAATAACATGTGCAATACCAAAAAGCTACTTCAACTTTGTTGTATTTATTTACATATTACTAATATATATTCGATTTCAGTTTATTTTTCTTTAAAAAATAAAATAAAAAATAGAAAAACAAATAAAAATATAATATTTTAGGAATAAAAGTGTATGCCAAACTGATCTGGAAGCGGTCGGAACCAATCCGAATCCGAAACGTAAATCGACCAAGTAATCATAAATACATTTTCTAAATAACCGAGAATCGAACGGGCTTATCTGGAACCGACCCGAATACCCGAAGTCGCAACCCTAATTCTAAGATACCAAAAACATTTGAATATCTATATATGATCTTTACTACAAAAGAATATCATATCATAATTGTTCTAGAGGGTAAGTGTGAAAGCTGATTTTGGCGTGCTTCTTTGACAACCAATTTTTTCATCGACAGTCCTAAGAGGACCTTTTCTTGGTTTTCTTTTTTTTTTCTGCATGCTAAGCGTCTGATTCTCCTCTCTGGTCATCCGGGTGTGCTAGATATGGGACGGTGTTTGAGCCATGGTGGTCTACGACGGTGCTGATGCATCCAGCTTCTTGGCTCGGACCTATGGGGTCAGGTTCGAGTGGTATTACCCCAAGCCGATTTCAGTTTCTTTTGTATATCCACAATGGCTCGAGCTTCTACGGTCTCACGACATGTAAGTGGAGGGTTCCTAGTGAAAAAGACACGACATAAAGGGTGAATTTGGCCTCAGATCTGAACCATTGATTTCCTCAGCTCCGATTAATGCTCGTTTCGAGGACATCGAGTAAGGTTAGGGTTAGGTTTTTTTGGCGGTAATGGAGACGAGACAATTGAGGGCTGGGATATAGGTCAATCCTCTCACTGGTTCTGAACCAGTGAAACCATCAGATCTGCTCTCTCTCTCTCTCTCTCTCTCTCTCTCTCTCTCTCTCTCTCTCTCTCTCTCTCTCTCTCTCTCTCTCTCTCTCTCTCTCTCTCTCTCTCTCTCTCTCTCTCTCTCTCTCTCTCCCTCTCTCTCCCTCTAGCAAATCCAGTTTAGGTGAGAGTAGTTGTAGTTTTTCAAGTTAGTTGTTTTTTTTTAAAAACAATTATAATAAACAATAATATAATATGAAAATAAAACACTGTTTTCTATAAATAAAATAAATAATGAAAAACTTATTTAAGAAAACATAGTTGCTCTATTGATATAATAATTGTAGAGGATGCACAAAGAAAATACATCAATTTCAGATTCTCATGCCTTTTAAAATATTCAAAAACTCACATCACTATATAGATCAACTATCTGCAACATATGCGAATATGATGAACAACTTCACGAATAACGATTCCACGATGTAGCTCTCCCCATAACACTTTGATCGACAAACGGTTATGCATACACGACATCCTCGATGGCCAGACTCTCTCCACAGCACACAACCACTATGAACGGTGATGCTGATGTAAGCCTAAGCTATCAAAGGCTCACAAGATCCTTGGATCAAAGTGATGGATGATCCAACAAGAGGGGTGGTTCTTCTAATTGATCTAAACGACTATAAAACCGGTTGGATGGAAGTGATGATGATGATACTGGATAGAATGGTTTGCTGACAGATTCTACAATCAACCACGAAGTAGGATGCCTGATTCCAAAAGCATACTAACTCGCCAATCACCTAGACTAGTGAATCCACACAAGGCTTGATGATCAAATTCACACAAAGACGCAAAGACTTTGGAGAAAAGAAACTAAGAAGTTTATTAGATTTTTGGGTAAACGATTTGCCCTTACAATGTGATATCTAATGAGTTTATATAATGCTCAGTACAAGACTTACAAAGATAAAGAAAATGAGAAAACATGCTAAAAATCAGAAAACTAGCCGTTAGGCTTTAAATGAGAGAATCTCGGCCAAAAGGGAAAGGTAATGAGTTTCTTGTATCTGGACGGTTTTAAGGGATAGCTGAGCATCCTGGGAACCTTCTTTATGGTCTGGAAGGTGCTGATGTCGTGCATTGACTGAAGGAAAAAGAGCTGTTGGAGATTTATTGCAAGAGACTCCAAATAAGGCAAGTTGAAGCAAGTGTGGATCCTCTTAATCCTATGCTTTCTGGTCCATGTTTAGCTGAAGGAACACGTCCTGTATGGCTAAGATATGTCTTCTGGATGTATTGGTTTGTGTATAAAGTCTTCTAGTTGGAGTTGATTGATTAGTAAATGATTAAACCGAAAGATTGCCAAATCTTTCCATAATTGGCTCTGGTTTGGTTGGATAATTTCTTCAAGGATCCGCCCTGATCCAGTGTTATTTTGGTGCTTCCTAAGATGTTGTGGAGTGACTCTGAATGATTTAGAAGATCTCCTGGTTGCAATTCATGAGGCTGGTTTGATATAAATCTCGGATCTTCCAATAAGGCAAGTGCAGAATTGGTTTGGTCGGTTTTGGAAAATTGATCTTATTCTAATTTACTTGACCATTTCTCGTGATCTTGGAATTTATGGAAAGTTGATAAAATCCTCTTGACTTATGAAATAGGTTTTGGTTCGGGCCAGCTCTTGGTTGGGTTTAAGTCTTCTTCTAAAAGCCTAGTACTCGTGAATGGATGGGCTGAGAAACCTCCGGTTTGTAAAATTCATATATTCCTGGTCCAAGTATCTCTTGGTAGGATTCCACTTGTGGTTGAACCGTATTTGAATGTAGAATTTGATAAAATTAGCCTCGTGGATAAATTCCTTATGTTCGGTAAGATATGGATGATTTACTGAGCATACATCACAAAGAAACCTATATTCATTTCCCCCCGACTCTTCCACTTCATTTTACTTCCCCTTGATCCTTCTCCAGTATAAAGCTCTAAGTATAAACCTAAATCCACCCAAAATAAAAAAAATTACATCCATCGGCCCTTTAGTAGAAACCTAACTGCAACGATCTCTACTTCTACTCCGTCACCGTCAAATCAAAAATGCAATTCCTCCGGTAAAATCTCAGTCGCCGTCGAAGCTCCTTCACCGCTTAATCATCATCTTCTAGGTTCTTACCATGTGAGGTCTCACACCGTTGTCGAACCGTCGAGAATGTCCGGTAAAAAAATCAGTTGTCGTTCGTGAAGAAGGTTGGTCAATCAATTTTGAATCAAACTGATATAAATGATTATGCTAATTTGTTTCCCGTAATCAAAAGATTTATGTGTTGTGTTAGAACTGTTTCAGATTTCAAGTGAAGGTGTTGGTCTTCTGAAGAAGCTGGCTAAGTGCTTTTTTGTGAGGTATAATTCACTTACAAACTTCATCATATATTGTTTGGGTTTATATGTGACATTTGAGATTATGTGTTGCACAACGAGTGTTTGGAAATAAATGGACTGAGATACAAGGTGGATTCAAGCAGGTAGAATACCTGCTCCAGTGGTGCTTCAAGTCATGATTGTTGGATCAATATTAATGTTTTGTACTTAGTACTCCAGCGAATATAAAACTCAGCTAGCTCTATTTAAGGTTTGATTCTTTTCCCTTTGTTTTCTCCAAAGTTGTGATCAAGAATTTCTCTGACTTGAAATTTGTGTTTAGTTCTTCTCTTCCAGAATAGCTGCCCTAGATTACACATTCTGTCTCCACAGTGAGTTATTATGACCATCATAAGGTGGAAACTTTCCTCACTCCCTCATGGGTGACTGGAGGACAATTTAAAATTATTAGACTGGACAAGCGAACGTTAACAATTCTCTTTGACAACCCCAATATCAGGTACTCACTTATACTACTTTCTTCAAGTTCCCTATTTAAAACTTCAAGATAAATTATTGTTTTCATTGTTCCGCTTCTATTGACCATATGAAATGGAAGGAAAAAGCCTTTTGCTGGGTCCTATTCATGCAAAAGGAATTGTCGGTCATAAAATATAAGAGCTATATATTAATTGGCTTCTTAATCTTCTTAATTTTAGTGTTGATAGTGGTGTTGATGAGTGAGTCTCTGTGTCTTTGTGTCTGAATATGCAGAAAAATCGAAGCTAAGTAGCCTAACTCTATTATTGGTAAGTGCGCTAGAGTGCAACTTATCAAGAACATAAAGAAGATTACTGCTTTGCCCCACAAGATGGTTGTTTTAACCTCACTGAGGCAAATGTAAGTTGAACCAAAAGCCTTTGTAACCAATTTATTAAATGTGGATTAGTTTTGTAAAATGTTGAATCATCTTTTGTTAATGTTGCAAGACGTGGTCTTTATTTCTGGATTTGGTCATAAGGGTCATGTTGTGGAAGATATTCCTGGAGTTAGGTACAAGGTTGTCATGGTTTCTGTTGTTTCAATCTCAGCTCTCTACAAGGAAAAGAAGCAGCCAACGTCTTAAACAAAGCTTCAAGTTTTGAATTTGATCTTAATATCATAAGCACTTATAGGTTGTTTGGTTAAAAAGAACTCTTATGTTCTATTCTACTTTATGATTCAAGAAGTAGGTGCGTTTAACTTCTTTTTAATGAGTCTTTGAGTATGTTTCGGCTGCAAAGGAAATAACAACGTCATAAGTGAGCAAGAAGAATAAGACACCAAATGACATGTCATGATGTGTTTCTAAATAAGGTGGGATTAGATAGTTGTTATTTTTTATGGTTACGAAGTTAGTTCAGATGAATATCTTACTTGACCATTACTCATCAAGTTGTAACAAAAGATAATTGTTCCCTATTTCCAAATAAGAAACTAATAGTATATTCTAGAAAATAATTAATTTCATACAAAATACTAATATTTTAAGAAGTTACAACAATCCTTTCCTGGTAACAAACTTTTACTTATTTGTTTTCTTATTTAGTGACCTCAGTGAAAGTTATAACAAACTTTTCATGTTATTTACAGGTTAAGTCTTAAACATTGAATCTAACATTTCAGTTTCTTTGTTAACATTGAACTCTTTCATGAAATTTGTCAGTTAAATTTGCATTGATTAATGCCTGTGGAATTAACCTGATTAGCCAAGTGATAATGATTGCTCTTTTCACTTGGTGTGACGTTTGAACTCTATAATATGCAAACCTTTTGTAAACTATGATGTTATCATTTTAGGAGCTCGAGCATGTTTTAATTTTAGTCGAGTCAATGCGATGTGGTTAGGTAATCCATTGAAATATAATTGTGCTCATGAAAGGAAGCACCATTATTCTATTGCCTTGAAGTAATATTAGACAATAGAAGATTCGTCTAAGTGATTTTTATGGTTTTAACCCTCTGATCTCTATCAACGAATGGTGAAAAGAAGTAGAACGAGAAGGATCTCCGCACGTCCTTGATAGGTTTTTTTTGGTGGTAAGTACAAACGCTTTCTTTTGTAGTTATTATTGGAAATCTTAGGACTCTTACTATTCTGATGAAACAAGTGTCATCAATCTTTTTCACGATGCTAAAAGGGAACATCTAAATGTGTCTCAACTCTTGCTAGGATACAAACAATATTAAGAATTCTTCAGATTATTATCCTAATCCTAATCCAAACCCCTTTTAAGAATGATTTTCATCCCTTTTTAGATTGTTGATATACTTTTGCAGGATGAGATTGTGATAGAAGTCAATGAGCCAAAGGCTGGATGGAAAGCTGCTTTCAGTAATCTATTTACTAACACCACTGTGAGTTTTTACATCCATCATCCTATCTGCGTCTTGATAGATTCAGAGTTTTTTTTCCCTTTTTGCGGTGAAGAGACTAATGCTTATAATTGTTTCTGAAATTTGACTTTTCTCTTTTTTTTTGTGTGTATGTATGTTCAGGTTGCAAAGTTTAAGTGCCTCCTTGGTGTAAAAACATTAAGGGAGCACAAATACTTAGGTGTACATGTTGAGCCATGACATCTCTGAAACTTAAGAAATAATATGACGCTAGAACCGCTTGGTCTCATGGCACCAATATTGGAAGGATCGTTGGTAAATCTAAGCTTCCATTGTCTATGTCTTTATTCCACATGAAATACTGACTCTTCTTTTGTTTACTGTCTAATGTTTACTCGATTATAGATCATGTCAAAACTCCATTTTCGTGGTCAGAAGTTAGGGAGGTTAGATAAAGAAAGATTCTTCCCAACATGGTAATATTCCTTCAGGTTTTAGCTCCCCCACTTATTTTTGGTTTGGCGTATTTTTGAATGTGATTGGTCATATACCTTATGTAACTTTTTTATGTACTAATTTGTATACTAATTCATGTTTGGTGTTTTGGTCTTGGCCATGTCTGGTTTAGACTGAGGCTTAGGTTTCTTAGGCGTTTTGGTATATAATTTATTAGTAGGTCATCCACTAAACTGATTGTTCCTGGCTTCTTCATGTAGCAATTTCTTATACTCATGTAAGCTCAGTGGTACAGGCTACATACTACAAATGGATAATATTTCTGATTAGAGTCAGAGTCTGAGATCGATGACTTTGCTGAAAAAACTTACAAAAAACTAGAGGAATGGGTGAAGTACAAGGTTAAGATGAAGGAAGATACTTTCAGATGCCCTTGCTTTGGAAGAAGAAGCAACACTACAAGCTGAATGAGTATTTTCTAAGGTGTGTTTTTTTTTTTATCGCGGAGAATACACACTTGATGTATTGAATTTGCCTACTGAAAAGCATTGGTGGTTTGAAGATGGATTCAGAAGACAAGTTTTCCAAAGACTCAATCAGACAGATAAATAATGAGAAAAGAGACGCAGAGGAGAATTTCGAGAGCAGGAGCATGCTGAAGTTGTTGATTTTCGCAATCTTACGTTTCTGGTGAAATACAAGGGTAATAAATTCTTTTGGTTTGATTATTCTGCAAGGGGTGATAGCAGAGATGACAAATATATATTTTGAGGAGATGCTTCATCTAGAGAGGGAATTTTATGTCTTTGGAGCTGCTCATGAACAAACACGGCCTTCATGTTGCAGATGCAGATGACGAAGACTACTAGCCTTCATGTTGTGTGTTGGTTATGGTGGTGAATCTAAAGAGATTTGAGAAAGACTATTGTTCTCAGTCTTCGTAGGGATAATAATCTAATAAAGAGACTTGAGATTATTATTATTTAACGACTAAGGGAGTATTTTGTGAGCAACAACAAGTTTGAATATTTAGGCATATAAACCAAACTTAAATTGATTCATCGTAGATAAACAAAGAGGTTCTATTTAAAGTTAAAAGAAATTGAGATATTTAACATGTTGGTTATATTAATTTCTTGATATTGAGAGAGTATGTAACTCCATTTTTTGTGTACATGTTGAAGTTTAAATGAAGAAACATGAGATGAGATAAGAGTAAGGATTAGAGTTTTTAAGCAAATTAATTTCAAGGAAGTGTATGTTTCTGATTTTCATCTCATGATTCTCGCATGTGCTATAGACTAATATTTTTGAGTCTATCAATCTCCTTATATTTAGAACTTCACAAGACGAGTATAAGTTCTTACACATCAGCTTCAGACCGATTACAACATGTTACATGTTTTTCTAAATGTTATTGTTATTGGAATGCACATAGAAAGTCACCAAATTTGTTATGCATGAGCGATGATTAAGCATCTTTAGTCATCAAGACTGAGAAAATCAAATTTTTTGATCTGACAACGCAAACACATATTAATCATATGAAGATAAACTCTACACACTACTTCTCAATATTATATTGTCGAAATTTGAGACGAATTGACAAATTAACGAGACATGAGTTTTAAAATCCATCTTCATACACAAACCTTTAACTCTTCCAAGTTTTGTGGGGTTTATTTTTTATTATTATTATTAATTTATGTTTGTATTGTAAATTTATTTTTTGTATATGTAATTTATTTGGTTAAATTGAAATTTAAAATTCAGATCATTTTGGTAACAAGTCACAGTCCAAAACCTATAATTGTTATAAAAATCATTTCTTATCATTATTGTACAATGAATTCTAACTACATTCTTTAATAATTTCAATGCACATTATTACTCGCTTCGCGACACAATTTTATTCCAACAACACAATAAACATAACTGTAGTAATGAAGTATAGAACATTCAAGTTCCATTCAAACATAAGTTCATCAATAAACAACAATAAAAGGGTAACCAGAAAACTATGTTCAATTCTTTTTGTCAAACATTCTAAAGTTATTTTAGCCGAACATTATACGTGACTCTATAATTTAAATATAACTTTTTTTTGGTCGAAATTGAAATTTAACCATAACTAAAAATAAAATAAAATAATTAATATATACAACTGCGCGTAGCAGCGCGAAAAATGGATCTAGTATATAATAAAAGGAAAAAACTTCAAGCTTCACAATTAACCAACAAAAGTTTAAACTATTTTGGTCCTCACTGTGTCTTTATATTATCCACCTGATCTATTTGCTTGTGTACAAAATATTAGAAAACAAAATAAACAAAAAAATGAAAGTAACATATAATCACAAACCAAATCTGTAGCTGACAACAACTATTCACACAACAACAACAACGAAAATCAAAAAGAAAACCTGTGTAAGTCCCTAACTTGCAATTTCACAAACATTTTACAAGAACATTTTTTTCTTTTCTATTTATAGCTAAATTAACGATGACTTCATATCACCCCTATAATGTTGTTTTCCACCAATAAAATATTGAACGGAAAACAAAGAAAAAAGCAGACAAAAGGCTAAACCCCACGACCAGTTATCTCTTTGTACTGTCTAAGTGACTCCATCCTCTGCAACTTCATATCTTCGTTAAACTTTTTTATAAAAGCCTCGACTCGCCGGTTCAACTCGTCCTGACTCAGTGATGGCTCTTTCCTCACCTTCTCATCCTCAGACTGATAGTAGTTAGTCCTGTCCCTGAACGTCCCCGATTTCTTGTAAACCGGTTTGGCCTTGCCGCTATTGCCGGAATTTCCACGTGTAAACGTGTCAGATCTCCGGTATAACTGTTTGGTCAACGGAGTTGACTTCCCTTCCGTTATCATCTTCCATGTATTCTCCAGCGTCTCGTTACGCTGCGGCTTCCTCACTCTCAACACCGCTCTTCCACCTTCGAAAAAAAGGAAAAGAATTGTATATTACAGATTTGCCCCTCCGACACTTTTTGACTTTCAAACCACCGACGCATGTTATCGACGCCAAGTTTGAATTTTCAAAAATATTTTTAAATCTATATAACCGTTAGTAACTTAACATAACTTCATGGTCTTCCCTCTGCTTTCTTTTAACGAACTTATTAATAACAAATTTATTTTTAATTGAATTAGATAGAGAGAAATACATAGGATAGGATAGTCCTAAATTTTTTTATCACAAAATAAAATAAAAAAATGATTAAAATAAAATTTATTAAAATATAAATATATTTAAACTATTACGGTTAACTAATTTATACTCAAAATTTGATGTGGAGTTTTGCTTTAAAATTTTGAAAAAAAATAAATATTTTTATAAAAAATTATTTCAATCATTTTTTGTTAAAAAATATTTTGGTCACAAAAAATTAAAAATAATTATTCCAAAAAAATTGTCCTTAAATCAAAACCATGGTTAGATATGGTATAAATAATTATTGTTTATGCAAGCACTTACACCTATATTTTAAACTCTTAAACCAAATATAAAAAAAAGTTAGAAAATTTATTTTCATTTATAGCGGATTTGTAAGTAATAGTACCATCTAAAGTGGATTTCCAGCGGCCGGAATTTGAATCCATCGGAGGCCGATTTTCCGATTCAGTCATCCTTGGCGGAAGATGATTCCGGTATGAATTTTCCGGTGGCTTCATAACATCGTCACCTCCACTAGAACCAGCCAAATGGGGAGTTTCCTCCAAAATCACACTCTTAAGCTCCGACTCATTTTCATTTTCCACCATAACCACCGCTTCTATTATCTTCTCTTCTTCCACTGCCTCATCATCTTCATACACAACCGCCGTATCCGCCTCTAGTTCCAGACGCGGTGGATTCCCGACTACGAAATAAAATTCCAAATCCTTCACCTCCTGGTCATGAACAGTCGGCTCCGTCTGGATCTTACAATCGCCGCCGTATACGATCCCATCGTCTTCCTGGCCACTGCTTTGGTAATACTTTGAAGAAGCGACGATGGTGATGATGATTCCGTTGGTGAGGACGTAAAGATATGGCGGTTTCAGCCACGAAAGCAGAGAGCTCCACAGGATCGGAGCTTGCGACACGGAGAAATCGACAGCCACCGGAACAGAGAGCTTGAGAAACAGTCCGACGGAGGCGACGCCGCTAGAGATTAGCACCGCCTTGATTGTCATCAGCCACGAAACCATTTCCTCAGATGTCACCTCTCTCTCTCTCTCTCTCTCTCTCTCTCTCTCTCTCTCTCTGTTAATTGTCTCTTTTCTCTCTCTCTTTCTTTCACGATAGTGAGTGTTAGTGTGGGGATGTGTTATGTAAACGGTACAAGCTGAAGATTACTTTGTGATTTATATAGGGAGGGAAGTTATGAGAAATAGCCTCTGATTTGATATCTGCCGTTAGATCTACGCTTAGTTAGATAAATGGACGGTTTAGATTAATTGAGAACGATTGCGCAATACGGGTCCGGGTTAAACGCTGGATTTTAGTTTACATTATCATTGATAAATTAGGATCACTATACGATTATTTCTCTTACGTGTTAATGTATGTGTAATAAATGTTGATGTATGATCACTCTCAAATAATATTGAAATACAAAACAATTTTTGACTATTTTGAATTGATTGATGAGAAAATTGGCTCCTATGTTCATATTTGGGTTAGTAATTAGTGATGTACACACGGAGAGACGTTAATAATTTCTGGACCCTTTTAACTTTCCTCTCCTATAACCGTTTCTATGGGTAGGAGTGACAGCTGAGATTTTATTGTAACTGTTGGACGCTACCCGAGACAAGCAAAACAGGCTTAACGAATGAACTTAATAATATGCTAATTACTACTTCTCTCTGTTATAAAGTTTCTTTATAAGTGTCACTTTAGATTTTTACATACAGATTAAGAAAATAATTAATTTTACATATTTTCTATATAAAAACACAATTACTTATACACTTAACCATAATTCAACCAATAAAAAAATAAATTGCAAAATAAAATTAATAAAATTTACATCGAAAGTCGAAAGAACACTTATTTTGTAACAAAAAAACTTCTCTAAAACGACACTTAATATGAAACGGAGGAAGTATTTTTTATTTAAAATTCAAAACCAGGAATGTCTCTTCATTAATTATATATTTTATTTTTTTTATACAGTTACCCCTAATTTCTCTCCTTCCATTTTCTTCTGTCGAAAAAAACAAACACTCGACGTTTACAATCATTTCTTTTGCAAATCATCTCCTTCATGGAGGATTTTAATTTTCCTCCTTGTATTTTCGCACTTGGTGAGGAACCATCTGGTGAATAGGTTAACCCGTATCACAAGATTAAGAGAACATAGTATATTATTGAAGCTCTTGACAAAGAAGAGCTTGTTTTTTTTCAAGAAGTCAACGTTTTCGAAGGTTCTAGCCCTAGATGAGAATCCCCCATTTTTTGGTGCTTTCGGTCACTTCATTCTCGTGAAGAGAATGAAGACGAACAAGAAATATGAGATCTGTGTTGTGTTCGCCAGGAAACTTATAAGAATCTCGCTCAGAGAGTTCACCATTGTCACCAGTCTCAATTGTGGAAAGCTTCCATATTCCGGGCGTAAGAAGAGGAAAACTCCCTTAATGAAAAGCTCTAATATAATGAGTTGTTTGGATTTTTGAAGTCTTGTTCCATAGAAATGGTTGTAGATATGCTAAAGAACCGAAAGGTTAACAAGATGGATACGATGATAAATTTTGCATGTTTGGCAATCACGTCGTCAGTACTCCTTCCATCATCTCATTTTCCGTAGATCATTCCGGAACATGTTGAGTTAATTAGGGACCTAGATGAATTCTTGGCATATCCATGGGGTCGTTTCGTTTCAGCTTCCTATGTCTTCATTGACTAAAAAGGAAGAAATCGCGATGGCACAAGATTCATTTGCACTTAGAGGATATGTTGATGCCATTCAGCTTGTTATGATTGCCGTTGTTCCCACCATCAAAGAGGAGGTTATACCAAATGCTCCAGAGGTTGTAGTTGAATCTGATAGTGAGACAGAGATGTCCATAGAGGAAGCACCAGTGCTGGGAGGCCAAGTAGGCTACTCGGAAAAACCCAATTTTTCTGCAAAATATGTGATCAATCCAAAAAACGCTAGAGACCTTAATGTTATGTGCAAGGTAACTGAAATTCTTGTCAATAACCCGTAATAATTTAGTTATTCTTTAAGAAAATTTTTATCGTTCCAAAACATGTTAGCATTTACTATATATAATTGCATTAGTCCAAAACTGCAGTTGATCTATTTTCGGTTGTATGACTTTAATAATGGGCCGCAAAGTGAAGCCTAATGCGATTTCCCATTGGCATTGTAGGTTCCTTTTAGGTATATACTAGATGATACTTCTGAGGATTGGTATTTGAACAACGATCCCTCATGGACTGATGTTTTGTGGTGGTCTAACTGCTGCTGATATTGTACGTCGTAGGGCGGAGAAGCAGGGGGATAAGGAAGCCAAAGAGAGACATGATAAAAACAATTATGCATAGTCGGTCGATGTTTAATACTCGGATAAGTCGGGCCATATAGCAATTGCCAACCTCGTTGCAGGGAATATCCGTGAAGAATTTGGAGGTATTGATTCTAGAATCGCTAAAGCGGTTTAAGATACAATGTTGAGGAAAGTCATTGGTTTTCAGTTTGAAAACAAAATAGCCGCATTGGAGGCCACTGTCTCTACTCTGCAGGCCATCAAGGGAAGGCTGAACAAAAACGTCGCTGGCAATGTCAAAGCAATGCAAGAGGCTGTTATCAAAGCAATAATAGAATTCATAGGAAAATCCTCCTCCTCTATCCCTGCCAACGAAGACACCTTTGTGGACAAGCAACAAAGTTCTTCCCCGGCAGAGAAGTTTGGTCACTGTCCCTCACCAACAACAGTGGAGGTTGTAAACCCCTTGGCAACGTGATTTCCTCTGAAGAGGATCCTGTTAGGAAAGTTTTGGAAGATCTAGAGGCCTCTTTGAGGAATGATGAGGTAATCACTCATGCTTTGTTGGTTTAAGATTTTATTTTTGCCTCCCAATTTAGTTGTTCTTTCCTCTCATCTATCTCCTCTACCTAGGCTGGTGCCGAACAAGATTTTGGAGAATATGGAAAATCTCCCACACAGTAGGTGGAGAAGGAAAACGACTGTGGCTCTGCAACCTGAGGTTTGCTGAATCCGTTGAAGTTATTTGTTAATATAATTTTTAGATGCTAATTGTATCCGTAACCGCTAAGTTACCAAGACGTCGCTATTTATAATTTGTATTATGCCGAACTTGGCAGTAGGCTGGCACAATGCCGACAGTGGATGTTATGCTAGAGGATGCAAACAACCCAACTCTGAACTCCTCACAGGATGTGCTTAGTGGAATAGTTACACCTGCCCCTAGCGAGGCAATTTAGTTATTAATTGCACGTTGCAGACTTTGGATTTTGTTGTTTTGTCTATTATACTCTGCAGTTTTATCCTGATCCGTGTAGGCGTAGATGGATAATCCGTTCTTCTCTCTTGGATTGACACATGAAGATGCTCCACTGGTGGTTGTAAATGCGAAGCCCATTGATTTCACTCTTCCTCCCGAAACCGATGAAAACACCTGGGATGCGCGGAAAAGAAAACGTCCTAGAATCCCCCACAAGTATATCAAGATTACCAATGTGATCCCAAAGTAACTGTTGATTTCACCCTCCTGAGCGATATTGACCGCTTGTTAACCTAACTGAAGCACCTGATATCAACAAATGGGTATGGCTAAAAAGATTTTAAACGCAATATGTTCGAATATTCTCTACATTTTTCCTTTTCAAGCAACCTTGATTTGCTTAAATAACCAAACTTTCAGGTAGTAAATATTGATGGCGACGTTCTTGTTTTGGCGATGGAATTTCTGGACATAGCATATAGATCGCAGAAAATGGCCCCTAAGGTACATTTCTCTAATTAAATCTTAATATCGATGATCTCCTTTGAAGGTGAATATCTGGAAGGTCATGGATTCGCTGATGGGGTTCCTAGCTTCTGACCACCAAAACAATCGCGATACAATCTCAATTTATGACACAACCCTGCCAGCTACAATGATGCATCATCATTCAAAGTTTGTCAAATAGCTGTCAAAGATAGGGTGAAGATTAAGTTAACATATGATGTCACTAAAGGGCTGAGCACCAACCCGTCGGACCGCATTTACTTTCCTTTCAACATAGACAAGCAGCATTGGGTCGCGGTCTTTATCAACACGAAGGTGTATGCAATCCATGTTATGGACTGCAACATCTCTGTGAGGAGTGATGGGTTGTTTAAAAAAGAATTCAGTCCCATCGTAAACATGATTCCATATGTCATTCGAGCGTGAAATTCCGAGCCAACTTATCTCAAGCCATTTACTGTGTCAAGGTACAAGGGCATCCCTCAAACGTGCTCAACATCTGACGCTGCCGTAATGTATGTTCTACTAATTGATGCTCACTCCTTTGTTGGTTTGGAAGGTTGCAAAGCTATAACCCCTCGCCTTCTTCTGGATGCTTCCAAGCAGTTAGCTGTTAAAGTTTTTGAACTTTTAACCAAAAAGGCCAGGAGCCAGAATGCTAGCTAATTCTATGTTTTATTTATGTACTCTCACTTTATTAGTAGTCTATGCAATCCAAAATAGTGTTGTTTTATGTTTTGGAGTCAGACTGCCTGAAACAATCGTCGCACGTCATAACTTTGGCAAGGTCGTTTTCGTAACTAAAGCAACCCAATTGTATGATTTGGGCCCTTTCTGTCACTCCATGGGCAGTCGCCTAATTTGGACCTCTGATATGGCATGTTAGCTCATTCTCCCTTGATTTATTACATATTTTTATTTTTAACTATTTTAACCAATTCATTTATTATATTTTCTAAATAATTTCATAGCATTTATTACAAAAATAAAAAACAAACTTACATATTTTTACATTTGAATGAAATGACTCCACTTTTGATAGAAATTCAAAAAGGTAAAGAAAGAGCTTTTTTCATTTGCTTACAAAATCAGTTAGGTTTGGTATCCAGGTACTCGTTCGGATACATATCATTTCGGGTATCGTTTTTTTTGGATTTTGAAATTAGACTTTGTTTGGGTATATAAGTTTATGGGTGGGTTTCGAGTCGGGTCATCCCAAGTCTGGGTGGGTTCAATTCTGATGTATATAAACCTAAAAATATCCAAATACCAATGTCTCTGAAACAAGTTGTGATATTTTTACCAAATGTAATCATATTACCCGATTAGGTTCGGTATTTTGTATCTAAAATAAAGTAAACTAAAAATAACCAAATAACCAAAAGTAATTATATTACTCGATTCGATTGGGGTCCAATTTTGATGTATATGAACCTAAAAATATTCAAATAACAAATATACAATTATTTATATAGTGACACATGTAAAATATATAATCTCTCTCTCTCTCTCTCTCTCTCTGTCTCTCTCTCTCTCTCTCTCTCTCTCTCTATTATCCTCCACCAGTTTCTTTCTCTTGGTCGATATGCATTTGGATATGGGTTAGGGTTTCATTTTTCGGCTAGATATCTATTCGCGAGAGGTTCGATCTTGGTGAAAAGTCTGCTTTTATGGTTTTAGTGCGAGGTTTAGGTAGCGGCTTATGGTGGTTATAGTTGCCGTTTATGGTTTCAAGGAGAATATCTGATTTTCAATCCTTCAGATCATGCTCCTTATTTCGTCACTCTTGGCTGTGGAGCAAAGGTTTGATACTACCTCCAGATATGTAGTTCTTTGCAGAATTTGGTCCTAGTGGTGTCGTCCAGATGTGGTGGTGGTTATCATGTCGCTCTTTGATGTCGTGGAGTTCTATTTCCTAGCCTATGTTTTCAAGTGAGCTTTGAAAGATTTCTTTACCATGGAGGTGAGTCTTAAGTCGAGGTATGCAGGCAAAGATGGTGCCTTGGTTATGTTATAACTTATGAGGGTAAATCGGGCATCTTTAAGGGTGTTCGTCTATGGCCCTTGAGTAGATTAGGTTGGAGGTCAACTTCAGTTTCCTTAAATATTCTCAGAAAGTATGGCAATCAGTAAATATAAGAATAGTGCTAGAGAATGGTTAGATAATAAGTAAAATTGATTTTTTTTATCATCCTCTTCTTCACTCTATAAAACTAAATAAAACATATATAAAATTAAAGCTCCAAAATATAACATAATATCATTTATATACAACACTACCCCCAGTGTTATACAGTCCATAACTGGTGGGAAAATCATAAGAATGAATTTAAAAAGGAAAAATCAGTATACCTACTTGCTGATGATGAGTGTCAATCGATGCTCGATCTAGAATTTTCTTCCTCGATTTTCTTTTGACCTGAAATAAAACAAGTAAGAAAATTAGTAAAAAAAAAAGAAAATTATAACTAATTTGAAACTTGGTGAAACCGTCCAACAATGTCTACAAGGATCTTCATCATCCTCTTGGTGAAACCATCCAACACTTTCTCATTATTTTCTCTTCTTAGATGCTGAGGAACCTTCTTCTTCTTTGTCTTAGATGTATGTCCCTTTGTAGCATGCTCGATGATCATAGGCTCTGGTGTATCTTCAAGTTGTTG
This sequence comes from Moricandia arvensis, assembly GCA_905132765.1. Lineage (NCBI taxonomy): Eukaryota > Viridiplantae > Streptophyta > Magnoliopsida > Brassicales > Brassicaceae > Moricandia > Moricandia arvensis. Next base: position 22,585 of record CAJHQP010002851.1, on the reverse strand, counting down.
ATTAGTGTTCACTATTGGTTTTGTTGATTTTTGAGACGAGTGTCTTGAAGCAGTCAATCGATTTTATCAATACTTGGCAATCAAACTCGGTAATTCACCAATGGGTGTTGGTCGATAACAGTAGGGTGTTGATCGATTCTTGCCATTTCACAAGATCCAATGATTTCAGCATGGGGTGTAGATCGGTTCTTAGCTTCTGGTGTCGACCAACACCAATGCGAACTGCCAAAAGACATGGAAATTTTGACTTGAAAGTCCCCTTCTTGGAGCTTTTCTTCCTTTACCACTTTCCAAAAATCATCATCTATTCTGGCACTGAGGTGGTGCTTCTGTCTAGTCTGTCCTTTTTCCTTTTAATAAGTGCTTCATGTCTCCTTACAACTTCACTATTCTTAACCACTTGAGTTTACAACTTCTTAACATGGGTGTTGAGAGATTTGAACTTGTCATTCAGATGGTGTACACAACATCTATCTTCCCATTGAAATCCACTCTCAGCTTCTGTTGACCCTCAAGAACCTGGTCAATAATGCTCTCTATCTTGCTTTCTTAAGTTGTTGGCAAAAGATTCTGTTAAGAAGTTTCCTAGCTCATGTTGTTGTTGATGTTTTTGTAGGGTTTTCGGTACTGAAAACTCTGGTTATAATCACTCCTTTGACCAGTGCCATAGATGTTTATGTTTCCACCCTGATTCCGAGACCTCTGAAAACCAGTGCCACTAATGTAGTTCACATCCTATTCGTCACCCTTATCACTGGCGGTATCGACAACCTCTACATCTTCTTCAAAGGTCACCTGTTTTGAGAAGCTTATGAATAATGTCCAGCTTGGCCTTAACTTCATCATATCTCCTTCCCAAGCTAGCACCTGATTTCTTCCTCTTCAAATCAGTGTTCTTGGTGTTATTATTGGATGCTAAGTTCTCAATAAGTCCCACAACTTCTTCTGGATTCCAACTGCTAAAATTTTCCTCACTAGCTGTGTCTAGAGCCATCCGGTAAACAAAAGTGATGCCTCTGAAGAAGGTACTAAGCAGTTTTATCTCGTTGAACCTGTGGTGTGGACAATCTCTCTGATATGACTGGAATATGATCCATCAACTTCTGAGACTCTTCAAGCCTTTTGTGTTAATGTAGCAATTATGTTCCTCAAGTCCTTGTATCACACATCATCAAATAAATTATGAAGGATGCAGTTTTTAATGTCAGTCGAGGATGATCATGGGAGTAATTGCTTAAGCCAATATGAAGCATCTCGAGCAAGTGCGTACTTGAAGAGCTTGCACTCCATTGGCTTTGATAGTAGATACAAGATCCTCAAACCGCTCTAAACGGTTCTTCGGATGCTCATGTGGGTGACCATGATAAGGTATCTGTCCCACAAGTGTAAAGTATGCATGCTTCTGCTCAAAATCGTTCTTCGAGGAAAGTAGGAGGACGAATTGCAGATCTGTTGGCATAGTATTGATCTGGTTGGTTGTAATCAACCAACGTTCTGGGTCGAACAACCTGGTCAATGTCATCAGCTACAACCTGAGCATTGGCTGCAACATTCTTAGTATTAGAAGCTTCTAGAGTAGCTGCTTCTGGACCAGGGATTACAGCCCCCTGATCATCAAATCTATGACATGTTGCATTACACAGATGGCCCTCAGGGTCATGCATGTCTCCATTCTCATCCCTTATCAGCACAAGAGTCGCGACTATGTTGCTTACTCGCGGGTTAGTGTCGAGTGACGAGATTTGTTGGGGTCGATCACGTCTCGCTCACAAGTAGTATCGACTGATGAAGAAGTGATGGTGTCAAAAGGATCGATGATATGCGCTTCTTCTTGTGGATTGTGCGTTTGAAACATGCACGGTCTGAAAATACTAGCTTTTCTCCATGTTTCTTCTGGTACTGCTGGGAATACACCTAAAAGACACAAGAAAATATTTTTTAAGTAGGTGATATAAAGAAAAAAAACATAGAATAAACCTATTAATCAGTTTAGTGGCAAATCAAATACTCTCCGGCAACGGCGCCAAGTTTGAATCGCTCAAATTACCCTAGAACAACTTTCTCTCTCAAACAAGAGGCTCAATTGTAGTACTTAAGGATCGAATCCATAGGGAGCGTGGCCACACAATAGGCTATAAATATTAAGATTATGCTAGGCATATATTAATAAAGCAATAAACAATAGAGAACAAGTAAATCAGTTAGTATGTAAACGATATGATAAAGTAGCTGACTTAGGGTTTCAGGCAATATAATTATGATGTATATATGCTAATTGTGTGTGATAAACCGTCATAGAACTTGAATGCAATAGTAAGATATTCAGCTCTTGCTGCGAGTCTAATTAAACAACTAAGTCTTTGTTCCAGCCTTCACATGAGAACAAGGAGCCAGGGTCGATCGATACTATGGAATGAGTGTCTATCGATGCTTCCGTAGACAAGCATTAACGTCCTAATTGATATGTTCAGTAAGTTAATTTAGACCAGTTCTCACATGTATTTAACAACCTAGTTCAGCAGAATTAATGTCATGTAATGAATCTACTGTTGTAGTTATAAGTATTTTAAGTTCAGGGTCTAGTTAGCTACCCTAGAACATAAACACTAAGTTCAATTCTGATGAAGGATCCTAAAGATTCACCCTAGCAGATCTATGTTTCAGTAATTCATATAAATCCTAATGAAAACCCTAAATCTAACAAGATAAACTACTCATTATATGATTAAGCAAAGTATAACAATAATCTAAATATAATGCATAAATAGAGTAAGGCAGAAATTGGAGTTTCAATACAAAAAACTCTAAAGAGTTCTTGATCTTCCCTCTAAAGATTTACTAAAAGCTCCTAACATTGGTAAATAGTTTGGTGGTGGGTTGCCTAAACAATGAAAAAACATCTAAATACTAGGTATGAATCAGCCAAGGGTAATCTTGTAATTTATGTGAATATTCTAGGCTTGAGTCAGTCTTGACTAAATTTGGTCCTTCTGCTCGCCGCGGGCGTCGAGCAACACCAATGAGGCATTTTCGATCGACACTCTTCCTGAATCTCGACTTTGACTTCTGATTTTTCAACATCTACGATATTTTTCGACAATAATCTTAGTGATCAGCAATTTCCACATTGCTCCAAAGCATACATGAACCTGAAAATGCTCTAAAATAGAATTTAAACACATATAATAGATTCTAAAAGCTGGAAACTGGTAAAATTTATAGTATATTAGCTTCTCAGCAGCTGCTCGCCATCTCTCATCACTGCGGATCTCTTCTAGTTGGTCTCTCTTCTGGTTCCTCCAAAAGACGGCGATCGCCTTCTTCTCAGAGTGTGTGTCTTGGGGATATACAAGTCATAGTTGACTGCTCTTCGGTTCTCGATTTGCAGAAAATGTCAATGATGTGATGGGAAAATTGCTTATGGTTACTCAATTGTCAACATATGGCTGATTCGCACATCCTAGTGCCATATGTGCTCACTTGGTCATCTTTGGTAGTGTGGTTGCCTATTTTCTGTGCAGGTTGAGACTTTACTAGACAAAGTGTGGCGGTCATTTCAAGCCCGTCATTTGCTTTAGTTTGGCGATGGAGGTGAGTGTTCAGCTCTGGTTCTCAGTGTCTCAACTCAGATGAAATGCCCTAATCCTCTATTTTCTTTTCGTCAAGAACGTCAAAGATGGTGAATGATGTAAATCATTCTTACGGTGTTTTTTTGTGATTATTATTAAACGCCAAAAATAATTATTACCCGCAAGTCCTAAGTCACAACGGTGAAATATTGGACCGCTATCTGAGGAAAATTGCTTCTTCATTTAGGTCAGCAGTGAAGCCCTACACTGCTCGTGCCCAGCTGTTTTCTCGGTGATCCAACTACAAAGTTTTACTTTGCAACTGGCGCCACAGCCTCTTTTTTTTTTTTTTTTTTGTAACAGGCTCTTTTTTTTTGGTGCATCAATTGATTAAACTGCCGCCACAGCGTCCACCATCTTTTTCATCTACTACTGATACGCACATATAACAATTTTATATTTAAAAAATATTTTTCCATGCAATTTACTTATATTTTTTAATTAGTCAAGTTCCTTGCGTTATTTCTGTTTTTTTTCTTATGACCATATTTGTAGGAAAAAATGGAATGCTTACTTATAATTATGTAGGTTTATGTTTCTCTAATTGATAAAATGTCCTCTTTTTTGCTAAATCAAATGTCCTTTTCTTTGCTAAAATCAAATTTCCTCAGATAGGTTTATATTTCTAAATCAAGCCGTTACATCACATATTAACTGCTATAGGAAAGGGCTTCAGCTCGATATGATACGTGGTCTTGGTCCTGAAAACATCAATATCAGAATATCCAGTGTGTCTAAGGAAAACAACGAAATAATATCGCCAAAGTCTGTTAATAACATTTTAAGCAAAAAAAGTCTGTTAATTATGTTTCGGAGCTCTGTTGTATAATTGAAATGGAATATTTTAAAATAAAACGACAATTGGAAAGTATAAACGCGTGAAGAGCCCACTACTATAACGCTCTTTTTCTTTTTGTAGATTTTGTTGATCACTATAAACTGGAGAAGATAAAGTATTTTAATTTTCTACGTTTAAAAGGATAAACTTATTGGTCGGTCTACTAAATCACATTGACGTACGTAGGGCTTTTATATGTGTGTATTTTTCTGTCAACATTTATGTATGCGTAATTATATAATTTTTGTCTGTTTTTCCCATAATAAAAAATGTTATAAGAATATTGAAATGATATTTGATAAACTACTGGAATTAATAAAGTATGTACAAACAATTTGAAATGGACTTAACATAAAATGTCATGATACAAAATTTGTCGCACGTTTCTTTTTTGTAAAGTATAAATAGAAAAATTGAAACATTAGATTTTTGGTTTATATATAGTACTTTTCGTGGAATTATGCTTTAGTACTATGAACGTATATATACGCTATTCTTTCTTTTTAGCTATACAACATCTTTCTGTAAATTAATTGTTCATTGTCTAATACATCAACACCGTTCATAATAGTTTATGAGTCAGTGGTGCAAACACACTAACATATTTTCCAAAGATATTTTTGTAACTTTTCGACCGCCCACGGATTAATGGACCTCTCACGCTTATTCTCTCAGTCTGTGGATCACATTTCGTGCAATGGACGGTGGCGTTAATTGCACCATGCAATCGCCCATGATCTTTTCCCGTGCTTTGGTCTCACTCACATGGTATCGCGAATTACTTCCCGATAGTTCACCCAACCTTCCACTACTACAACATAATCCCACTTAACTCTGGAGTAGTAAACGAGTGTGTTAAGGAAAAAATAAATGCACTTTAATGACATATGTAGTCAAATCAATTATCTTAAGTCTTTACACATATACCAGAAACTGGGATGTTACAATTCACCCCCAGCGCAACGCCCCCGTTGCGCACTACGACAGGTCTCAAGACGCCTCTTGGGTCAGAACGAGATGGCTCTAGCTCTAATATCACTTGAACCCCAAACGCCCACGACTAATGAGCCTCCCATGCCCGCTCTCTTAACCCGTGGACCCCATTCCGTGCGACGGGCGGGTGCATTAATTTTCCAAGACTCGAAAGTTTTGTTTACTGACCCTGCAATCACCACATGACCTTTCCCCGTGCTTTGGCCTCACTCATACGGTATCTCGAATCACTTCTCGATAAGTCATCCATCATTCCACTACTCCAGCATAAGCACGCTTAATTCTGGAGTTCTTAACGGATGTGTGATAGAAAAGGTAAGTACACTTTGATGACATAGGTCGGCAAATCAATTCTCTTAACCCTTTACACATATACCAGCAATCAGGATGTTACAATTTTCTAGAGAGATTCTCTGTAACATTTAGTCGTAATGCTTAAGAGATATGGGTATTTGAGATACAACTCAAGACAAGTCACAAAACAGTAACAAAACGAAGGAATTAGTGTTGGCATGCGTCTCACTAAAGCACATCTTCTAAACCACAACTATTTAGTATGACATGAATCCAATAATATAGAAAACATGTCCATAACGAGGAACATTTACGAGAAATTTATGTCATTGTACACTAACGACTAGATAACGATTATGAGGAAAAAGTTAATTATCGTAAATTTGAAATAAATTTACAAGGAAAACATTTTCATGTAAAATACTTGTAATTTTACAATAAATTTACAAGAACATTGCCCCTTAAACGGTTGTAAAATAACAACCGTATTACAAAGAAAAATTTTTCATTTCTTTATAGACAAATGTATAAGGAAATCTGAAATGGTAGGTGGGAAAATATATTTTGTGGGACTATACCTAACATATTTCCTCGTAAATAGTTGTTATAGAGAAGTAATTACTTGTAAATCATTTAGTTGTAAGTCAGTTGTTAAATTCTTATCTATCAGTGATGAAAATTTCCTATATATATGTCATTATTTTGAGAATAAAAGACACAAAAAATTCTGAAAACGTGAAAATACAAAAAAAAACATGTCTGGCGATAAAAAATATTTACCAGTTACAAAGTTGGATGTATAGGCACAAAGGTTCTGACCGGAGAGTGACGAATGAATTTCTCAAAGGTCTGGTGATATTCATGTACTAGGCTGGTTGTACACTGATCAGTAGGGAACAAAGAAGATGTTTTATCCTTGTCGGAAGTGCAAGAATACAAAATTTGCCTATAGTGAAATTATATGGAACCATTTTGTATATAGAAGTTTTACACCACAATACTATATTTTGTTTCAAGATGATGAGGGTTATGGCGGATATGAAGCTAGTATTAGTTGTAGTAATTTTAAATCTTACCATCATAAAATGAAACTTATGTTAGATTGATTCTGAAAGTCCTAGGATCTAAAGAAGTGGATGACTATCGCCCAATAGCTCTCTACGATGTTTTCTACAATATTATCTCAAAGATCTTATCTCTGAGGCTAAAACCAGTTCTAACTTCAATCATATCAGAGAATCAGTCTGCATTCATCACTGGGAGACCTATAACATAAAACATTCTTATAACCCATGAGGTCTTACAGTTTCTCAAAACATCTAAATCACAAAAGAGATGTACAATGTCAGTCAAAATAGGCATGTCAAAAGGGTATGATAGAAAAAAGTGCCTTTCATATCATGGGTACTAAAAAGAAAGGTTTTCACAGCAAATGTACTAATTGGATCACGCAGTGTGTGATAACAGTTTCATACTCTTACTTACTAAATAAAACTATTCAAGGAATGGAAAAGCCTTAACGAGGAATACACCAGGGAGACCCCTTACCCCCTATTTATTCATTTTATACGGAGAAGTGCTTTCATGTCTGTGAAAAGAGGAGAACAAGATGGATCTTTACAAGGCATTAGGGTTGCTAGGGGATGTCCAAGGGTGAATCATCTGATTTTTGGATTATGATACCAAGTTCTTCTGCCACGCATCCCCTACTATCTGCCACACACTAAGAAACATCCTACTGAAGCTGAGAGGACTTCATGACAAAATATTAACAATGTCAAATCATCCATTAATTTCTTCTCAAAAACAGTAGAAAAGATAAAACTGTCAGCTAAGTCAATCTTGGATATTTCAAAAAGGGAAGAATAGGAAAATACTTGGGCTTACCAGAAATTTTGGTAGAAGGAAGAGGGACCTCTTCACATCCATTGTTAACATGATACAATACTGTACTGCTAATTGGTCTACATGGTTTTTGTAACAGCCCTTTCCCGTGGGACCCAGCTGGCGCTGCAGCGCATCGACCCTAACCCCTCCCTTGTGATACAGCCTGCCCTGAATTCACCCATAGACCTCGACTCACAAATAAGGTCAATTGGTGACAGCTTCTCTGTGGGAGAGTTGTTAAAAGGTGAGGTCATGGGTTCGAACCTCACCAATAACTTATTTGTGAGCCGAGGCCTATGGGTGAATTCGGGCAGGCTTGTATCAAAGGGAGGGATTAGGAACGATGCGCTGCAGCGCCAGCTGGGTCCCACGGGGAGGGACTGTCACAGTTTTTGTCCAAAGCAAGCAAATTAACTATGATCAGTGTTGTCTTCACCACAATTCTCACCTACAGAATGTCGTGTTTCCAATTTCCAGTCAGCTTATGCAAAAGAATCCAATCAGTCTTAGCTAGCTCTTGGTGGGATGGTTTAGATGATAAGAGGAAAATGTGTTGAGTATCTTGGGCAAAATTAACCAAACCTAAAGCAGGAGGAGGTTTGGGTCTCAAAGATATCCAACTTTTCAACCAATCTCTCTTAGCTAAATTGGCTTTGAGAATCTTAACAACGCCATACTGCTTATTGGCTCGAGTTCTACAAGGCAACTACTGCTATAACAAATCTTTCCTAGACGTAACATTACCATTTGTCTGCTCTCATGGATGGCATGGAATACTACATGGTTGGGATCTCCTGAAGGCTAATTTAGGGAAAGCTATTGGAAATGGTCATTCTACAAAGGTTTGGCAAGACTCATGGATGTCACTAGACAAACATACCAAACCCTTTTTCCCTATCTAGAAGCAGCTTTAGATTTGAGAGTGGCAGACTTTCTCACTTTTGATTTGAAATGGAATAGGTAGAGAATAAAGGAGATTTTGCCTGTCTATCAACTCAGATTCAATGCATGAGACCAAGCCAAACGAGTGTAGAGGACATCTTTTTTCGCAGACACTACAATCTAGAGTTTACTCTACAAAACCAGTTTACTTCTCTGCTTCAGTGGAAGCAATAACCTATGCCACTCCCATCTCCGCAGATGGCTTCAATTGGATCAAAAGATATTTGGTCTGGCTCTTTCTCAACTAAGATGAAAGTATACATTTGGTTAATCCACAAAAACGTTGTGTCACTAAATGAAAATCAACAAAGTAGAGGTATCCAATCAAACATAAATCATCCCAGATGCATTGAAAGGGAAACATTAGTTCATACTTTCTTCTCATTATTTTTTTTGCTCGTAAAGTTTGGTAACGCATCACCTTATGTCAAGCAGTTCACATAGCTTCAGAGGACGATTTTGGTCCCCATTCGAAAAGTATATCCCTCTCACAAGGATTCCGAACAATATTCCTCCCTTGGGTCTGCTGGGCTTTATGGACAGCTCGAAATTTACTGATCATTGAGGATAGAAGCCTCTCCCTTGAAGATGTGGCAACTAAGTATTTAGGGTTAGCAAGAGAATGGAGCTGAGATCAAACACAAAATCCACCAATGAACAAGACAATTCCTGGAATATGCAGACTACGACATCATTCAAACAAATCGAGAACATTGACTGCATGCAAAACTGATGCGACATGAGACAAGTAGCTGAACAGAGCCGGTTTGGCTTTAATCACATCCCACACTCAAAAGTTTGTCAACTCCCCGTTAATAGTGAACCACTCGCAGTTAGATCCGCTCTCATTACGATAATGACTCTTGATTTCTTGAATCTAAAGCTGGCCTCAAGCAACGTAACGCTCATCGGAACTATCAACAACAACATGCAAATCAAGGAAATATTTGGTATCTTTATATCCAACGAAACTCCTCTGCTTTCTCCATAATCTTTTTCTCTCACATTTTTCGTGAACAAAACAGAGAAGCTGATACGTTAGCTAAACAAACTCTTTCCTTTTATTTGTTTATATTAAACTTTTAGTTTCAGCAAAGTTTAGTTTTAATGAAAATTTGGTGCAAAAAAATAGTTTGGTGAATCATTTCTTTTTTTTTATGCACCAACTGATTATATTAAAACTAAAGGCCCTCCAGGGTTAAACTATTAACCCAAAAGTAAACTCGAATGGAAAGCGAATACAGAAAAAAAAAACAAAAAAACAGAAGATAGGTGTGTTAAAAGAGTGAAGAAATTCGTGAAAAAGATTTAGTTAAATCCCTTGAGCGGTTGCTCGAAGCAACAAAACATAGTCGTGATTGACGTTGAAATACCCAACTAAGAGGGTTTGAGAAGCGGCTGAATACCGTCTCTGATGATATTCCGTCTCTTCCTAGAATGCAAACTTGATCTGAGAGCAGAGAGCTAAACTCTAATAAGGTGACTTGATCAATGAGAAGTGAGCCATAAACTCCGGCTCTAGAGAACTTGTCAGTACAAGTAAAAGATACAATTGTCGAATAAAGGAGTCTTATCGTGACAGTTAAAGGCGAGAACTTAAAGTGTGGGGTCAAATCATAAGGAGAAGGACTAGGTGAGTCAGAGGTAGACGTAGAATAAAGCGTCAGATGTAACAATAAGCCATGTGTGTGCTTGAGCTTGAGGATTGGGCCAAAGCCTACTAAGAAAATTTTGGCCAAGTCAGTTGTGGAAAGGCCCTAATGAAAGAGGACCATTTGAAGATTAGGGTTTCGTCGTGATGAGAGTCTCCCTGCGCTGCCGTAAACAACTTTCTCGAGGGGATGAGATGAGGTCCGGTGAGGCTCCTCATCAAGACTGAGTATGGAGCAGTTGATGTGATATGGGCGTTGGGCCGGTGTCGCAGAGATAGAACCAAATTTATAGATGAGACCATAGACGTGTAACATGTGAAGAGCACGAAATTTAAATAAGGGAGCAAATAAGGTGAATACGGCGGTGGCATGAAGAGGATGACTCAATCTTATCAACCGTCGATCTATATGATAGGATGAGAAGGGAACTCCGTGGGGAGATGATGAGTCAAGGCGAGGTTGCGGTGAGAGGATGGGAGACTGCCGGAGAGGGACGAATAGAGACGTTGAAGATGGGGTTTTTTAAAATATAGTAGCTGATAGATTTGGAGCACTGAGAGGTGACTCTCGACGCGCGTTTCATGGAGTCCCCAAAGTCACGGTCATTTCCTACGACACTTTTGAAATGTTTAAGATAATCTGAGGTTTGATGATTGTTCAGAAAGATTAGGAAGAGAAATGCTTAACAACTACTAAGTCTAATAGGTAATCATGGTTAAGAGTTTAGGGAAAGAGTTTATGAACAGTCTGATCATATTGATACTCGACATTACAATATATATATATGAGGTTAATACAAAGGTTTCCAGAAAACTAAAGGAAGGGAAACATGTGGCTTTGGTTAAGCAAGGAGCGCCTAATTCAAACCAAAGAGGGCTGGCCATGCAAATGGTATCAGCATCTTTGACCATATGCTGATCCTTTCCAGCTTGTGCCAGGCTATCCACGCTGCCTTATCCTCCATTTCAAACAGATGGATAAGGGTAAACCCCTTTGGTAAGTGACCGGGTAACTTTTCTTTTACCTTGATGATAATTTACCGTGGTCGAGGTATTGGTCGACCAGACCTGTACGACTGTACGGACTGTACGATCATGGTCGATCCAAAACCTTCTCCTTCCTTCCTTCTCTTTCTTAAACCAAATAAGAACCTCAAGTTAACACTCCCCCTCAACCTTGACCATGTGGAACAAGTCGAGCTTGGAAGGCTATGAGATCTTCATCATTAAAAACCTCACCAAGGAAAACCCATTGGGATAAAACCTTGATGAGGAAAAAGAGTAAAGACCCCATAGCAGGGATCAGCTAAGTTGGGTCAGATCAATGAGTCCCAAATGAACATGAATGGACTCCATTGTCTTCTGTCTAGCTGCCTTTGTAAACACGTCTGCCAATTGATCCTCACTCCTTGTGTAGCATGGCAAGATCACTCCTAACCCAATCATTTGTCTCACCTTGTGGCAATCGACTTCAATGTGCTTGGTTCTTTCATGAAATACTGAGTTGGAGGCAAAATGGATTGCTTCTTGATTGTGACAATGCATGGTCATTGGTCTAGACTGATATATCTCCATATGCTTCAATATGCCTTTGATCCACACAAGCTCGTTTGTAAGCTTCAGCATTGCTCTATACTCAACTTCTGCACTAGAGCATGCTACCACCTTCTGCTTCTTGCTCTTCCATGTAACCAGGTTTCCACCAACGAATGTACAGTAGCCAGTAGTGGACTTCCTATCAGCTCGATCACCAGTCCAATCCGCATCACAGTAACCCACAACTTCAGTGCTCCCATTGCACCCCATCCAGATCTCTTGATCTGGTGATCCATTTAGGCACATCAATATTCTTTCCACCATGCGCCAATGGTACTCCTTTGTAAGTTGCATATGTTGACTCACCTGATTCACAGCAAAACATATATCAGGTTGGGTAATAGTTAAGTATATCAACTTACCAACAAGCTTCCTATAGAGCTTAGGATCATGGAATGGTTTGCTATCTTCAATCTCCCCCTCACGTGGGACCTTGTATCCATCTTCCAAGGGCATCTTGGCTGTCTTTCCTCCATGTTTCCCTGCATCTTTCAAAAGATCAAGTGTATACTTTCTTTGGGACATAAACAAACCTTCCTTGGATCTACATATCTCAATTCCAAGGAAGTATTTCATTTCTCCCAAGTCTTTAATTTCAAATACTGATTTGAGAAATTCCTTGGTCGAGTTGATACCACTTTGATCACTTCCAGTGATAATAATGTCATCCACATAAACAAGGAGGACAACAATACCTGATGGGTTTGTGAGAGTGAAGAGAGTGTGATCAAGTTCAGATTTCCTAAACCCCTTATCATTCAAGGTTGTGCTTAGCTTATTATACCAAGCCCTTGGTGACTGTTTAAGGCCATAGATAGCCTTCTTTAGTCTCAACACATTTCCCTTCTTGACCAAGTTCTCCAAACCGGGTGGAGGATACATATAAACTTCATCTTCAAGTTCCCCTTGCAAGAAGGCATTCTTCACGTCCATCTGCCAAAGACCCCATTTCAAGTTCACTGCCAAGGACAAGACTATCCGGATTGTATGAAGTTTAGCCACGGGTGCAAACGTATCAATGTAGTCTTCTCCATATGTTTGGGTGAACCCTCTTGCCACCAGTCTTGTTTTCTTCCTATCAACCTTCCCATTTGCAAGATATTTAATTGTGAAGATCCATCTACTTGACACAGCCTTCTTCCCTTTTGGTAGTTCACTCTCATACCAAGTGTCATTCTTGATCATATCATTCAGATTCATCTCCTACTGATTCTCTCCATGCCTTTTCCATCATAGCTTCTTCATATGATCTTGGAATGCTATTCACATCCAGACTAGGTCATGAATGCACAATGTTCTTCAGGGTACTTAGTAAGGTAACATACGACTTTAGATGGATGTTCCACAGCTTGTGGATTGTAGTACGTCCTTGTACCAAAAGAGCTTGATGGTTCCTTTCTCAACCGTGCACTTCTTCTAAAACCAGCTTGCTCCACTTATTGTCTCTGATCACCCACACTTCAACAACTTCATCTTTCCTTAGAAGAGTACCTCATGTGGAAGAATCCATTTTGTTGATCCATGTGGTTCACCCGGCCTTGGTCGATCAAGTCTACTCGGCCTTGGTCGATCAAGTTCACTCGGCTCACTCGGTTCATTTGGATCTTTTTCTTTTCCCCCAACATCATTTCCATCCTCTCCTCAACTTCTTCTTGTTGTTCTTCACCCACACCTTGATCATGTAGGTCCTAGTCCTGGTTAGGTCCAGGTTCATCATTCCCCCTCTCATGGTCGAGGTGGGTTGATTGTTGACCATCCGTCCGTCTTGGAATTTTATCCTTTGGTCCTTCAGTAACACCAATACCAAGTCCTTCTAGGATCATTCTCAGATTAGTTGCTCTATCTGATTCTTGTGATAGCTCCTCCAAATCTGTCCACTTCTTTTCTTCATAGTAGCCTTTTGTTTCCACAAATTTCACCTCCCTTGATACTAACACCCTTCTACTCACCGGATCATAACATTTATATCCCTTTTGTGTGGCTGAGTATCCAATAAACATAGCCTTGACACTTTTGGCTTCAAGCTTGTTCGTAGTTCACCAGGAATTAGCACAAAACAAAGGCACCCGAACACCCGGAGATACTCCAATGGAGGTTTGTATTTGTTCAACACCTCAAATGGAGACTGATCTTGTAAGACCTTGGTCGGTATGCGGTTGATCAGGTAGCAAGCAGAAGCCACTGCATCACTCCAGAACCATTTAGGAACATTGGAGTGGAACATCATTGACCGGGCAACCTCCATAAGATGCGATTCTTCCTCTCGGCCACACCATTTTGTTGAGGAGTGTAAGGGCAGCTTGTTTGATGAAGGATTCCATGTTGAGCAAGGTGTTGCTTGAAGGCTAGACTTGTGTACTCCCCACCATTATCTGATCTAAAAATTTTAAGCTTAGCATTATAATGGTTAGTCACATAAGCTTGAAAACTCCTAAATGCTTCAAGAACCCTATCCTTAGATGGCATCAAAGTTATCCAGGTGTATTTCGATTTTTCATCAATGAATGTCACAAAGTACTTATAATTATCCCTAGACATGCAAGGTGCAGTCCAAACATCCGAATGAACTAAATCAAAACATTTATCATAGGTAGTACTAGAAGTTGGAAAACAGTCTTACAATGCTTGCCTAAAATGCAAGCCTCACACTCATTATTTTTAAACATAACACCTGGAAACATCAAGTTCAAAGCTCTAACATGAGGATGACCTAGTCTAGCATGCCACAAGGCATCATTATTCAACATAGAAGCAGAAGTGAACGAGTAAACATAATCAGGAACATGAGTAAGATCTTCTAGCACATATAAGTCTCCCTTGGTTACTCCTTTCCCAATTAGTCTCTTGCTCTCAATATCCTGAAACTTCACATCATTAGGACTAAAGATCACATTGCATTGTAAATCAGAAGTACACTTTTTCACAGATAGCAAGTTTGAAGTGAAGGCAGGCATATAGAAGGCCCTAGATTCTTTGTTAAACAATTTCAGATTTCCTATTCCTTTAATTGAAACCTTCTCACCATTAGCTATCATAACATGACCATAAGCTGGTTCAATATCTTTAATAAGCCTAGTATCACTAATCATGTGATGAGATGCACCAGAGTCAATTATCAAAGGTTTAGACATATTGCAAGCATTATATGAATGACTACTCCTAGCCGGTTCATATGCATTTTCAGACTGACCTAGATAATGATTTAAGTCATACTTGGTTCTAGTGTGATCAAAAATACTAGACTCAGTTATAGATGCATCAAAGGAATACCCAAGAGTGTTACCCAACGAGTTACCATTGTCCTTGAAGATCTTGATTAGAGCATCAATGTATGATCTCCTAATCAAGTCGTTTTCATTGAACCTTTGGTTTAGTTGGTTACCCGATTGAGTGGTTTGAGTTGTCATGGCCATCATCTCTCGTCCATCTCCTTCACTGATCCTCTTGGTGGTACCCGCAACACTTGTCCCAGCAACTTGTCCCTTGTTGCTCATTTGTCCCATAGGAAAGGTGAGCTCTTGCCTCTTTATCCTTCATGAACTTGGCTGGCTTGAGGTGTGGGTGTAATATCCAGCACTGAATCTTCTTATGTCCATGCCTCTTACAATGATCACATGTTCCATTGAACCTCCTTTCTTCAAAACGGTTGTGCATGGCTCTGTTTGCTTGAGGAGCTTCAGCTTGGTTGGCTAGAGAGAGTTCTCCCTTACCTCCAAAGAGTCCAAGAGACCCTTGCTCCTTCTGGATTTGAGCGCATACATCCTCTAGATCAGGTAGTTTCCCGGCTCTCAAAATGTGCTTGATCAGGTCATTGTAAGTAGGATTCAAGGTAAGTAAGAGGCCAAAGACCTTGTCTTGCTCTCTTCTCTCATTTAGCTCATCTTGATCAGTAGTGTTTGGCCTTAACATCTCCAGCTCTGACCATAAAGCTCTGAACTTTCCCAAGTGTCTTGTAAACTCCATGTCCTCTTGAACCAGATTGTTGATTGCCCGCTTTACCTCAAACACCCTACTCAGGTTTGAGATGTTCCCATACACCTTTTTGAGTGTATCCCACAGATCCTTTGCCTTCTCACAGTAACTATAAGCCTCCAAAATTGAGGGATCCAACGAACTTTGGAGAATGGACATCACAAGCATGTCTTCTTGTATCCACTTGTCCTCCTCGTTTGTGGTATCTTCCTCATCATCTTCATCCTGAGTAATGAGCTTTGAGCTTCACCAGACGTGATATGTCCCCACAAACCCTTACTTCCCACAGCAGTCTTCACCAACCGAGACCATAGGAGGTAGTTTCCCCCCCCCCCCCCTTGAGTGTAACCGGAACCACAGCCTTGTTGTTTTCCATCTTGAGTCTTCAACGAAGTATGAGATCTAAAGTCTTGAGTCTTCTTGTGAATCAAACCCAGATTATGAGCAACCTGGCTCTGATACCATGAAATATTTTAGATAATCTGAGGTTTGATGATTGTTTAGAAAGATTAGGAAGAGAAACGCTTAACAACTACTAAGTCTAATAGGTAATCATGATTAAGAGTCTAGGAAAGAGTTTATGAACTGTCTGATTATTATTAATGCTCGACATTACAATATATATGAGGGTAATACAAGGGTTTCAGAAACTAAAGGAAGGGAAACATGTGGCTTTGGTTAAGCCAAGGAGCGCCTAATTCAAACCGAGGAGGCTGGCCCATGCAAATGGTATCAGCATCTCTGACCATATGCTGATCCTTTCCAACTTGTGCCAAGCTTGTCCACGGTGAATTATCCTCCCTTTCCAACGGATGGATAAGGGGTAAACCCCTTTGATAAGTGACCAAGTAACTTTTATTTTACTCGGATGATAATTTACCGTTGAGGTTTTGGTTCGACCAGACCTATACGGACTGTACGGTCATGGTCGATCCAAAAACCTTCTCCTTCCTTCCTTCTCTTCTTTAACCCAAATAAGAACCTCAACTTAACAACTTTGACACCGAGTCAAGATAACATCAGCCTCGTCCCACCTCGCCGGAAAGAGGGGTACACCAGAAATATTGAAAAGGGCAGTAGACGAAACAAGAACGGAAGTGAACAAGAGAGTAACGAAGACCATGGTTCGGAGGACAAGAGGCGACGCCAGCGAGCTCCTACCCTGCCGGAGTCTGAAACATGCTTAGATTTGTGGCTTTGGTAATCGTACCCAAGATATTTTTTTCAATGATACTTCCCTTACTCTACTGACCTTGGTGAATCATTCCAAAACATGTTTACATACATTTTCATATAAATAACGAAGACCAAACGACAAGTTTTAACTGTTAAGTTGACAAATGTTCGGACTAATGATAGGTAACTGTCAGTTTCGTCCATGGGATAGATTGTATTTGTGTTTGTCAACATTTAACGCTCTCGCAATTTCCTCTCCACACGTTATTAGCAAGTAGAAACTAGAAAGGTTGGGATAGCCACACTCTTGTCGAATTCGGTTAAATGTTTAGAAGAGTATAGCACTACGTGTCGCTTAGCGTTGTTAGAACACCACTAACCCTAAAACTCGTTTGGGTTTCTTATTTTTTTCTGATTTATAAAAAAAAAGAACCAATTGCGGGCCGCCATGTATCAGTGAGGCCGCGAACAGTGTAAGAACCATAACAAAATTAGTTTTATTTAGAAGATTTAAAAGCTCGTTTTGGGGTGTTAATGAGCTCCTACCTTTAAGAACCCCATTAGAAACCCCCTTTAATGGTGTTCTTATGACTTGTTGAATATTTTTTTGGTCAAAATGGTTTTAAGGAGATTCTATCTGAAGATGCATTACTTGTTGCACCGTCCAGAGCTAGAAAATATGACACGTGAAGCTTCCAAAGACGTGAAAAATTAGTCTGAGATCTTCTCGGTTCTTCTTTTAGTGTTTTTGACAGAATGTGAATAAATTACGGAATGGATAAGTCGGCATGTAAGGAGACAAGTATAATTAATGGTGATACATACTATTAACTAATATTATCTTGACTGTTTTTAAAAAAAAAAATTTAACTTGACTACTTTTATATAGACAAAAGAGAGAAAAAGATACCAAAACATATAACAATATTCGATTCATAAAATAAAATCAGTTACCAACTATAAGAAAACGTGCGTTTGTAAGTCAATACGCGTACGAGGTATTTAATCATTTTCTTAAACAAAATAAATTTAGATCAAAAGGGTTAGTCTTTTGACTCCTTACCTATTTTCTGAATTCTTAGCTGGATGTCTCTTTTCTCTAAGATATCATGAGATTTTGAGCTATGTTATACTCCTGAGTTCTTTAACTTATATCCAGAAAAAAAAAGTAAGTTCTGAATAATATGACATTTTGAGCTATGTTATACTCCAATTGATTTTCTTAAGAAAAGTAGTTTCAGTTACTAATCTAACGTTGAATAATCTAATGACGCTCTATATTCATTTAACAGGCCCGAAATCATGTGTCAGAAAATAATAATCCAACACTTCTAACCACTATTATCATAACATTGCCACCAAACAATACATAACTTTTTTTCATAAAACCGAACCACACAAATGTAAATTCCGTACCATTTATTATTATTACTGATCAGATATTTGATAGCGAATCTAACCACTTCTTATCAAGATGATAAAAAGTGAGCTTTCTTTTTCAAATCTTCCGCATTCATTTTATATTACCTAATACCTATACGTGACTACTTCAGCCTTTGTAATCGTGGACTGTAAAAGTGTGTGTTTTATGATCTCATCTTTTCTTAGATGATGAAGGTGGGCTTCTGTTAAATCTTTGGGCTAATCTCCTATAATATAAAGGGTATGTGATTGCCTTAGTTTCCAAAAGGCCTTATTATACAATTTGCGTGTCATTGTTTCTCTTCTCTATTGTGCAATTGTTGTTCCTATATCGAAGTCATAGCTTTCTAATACCTATCGATGCTAGAATGTTCGTTGAAACAACGAGTAAAACTTGCTGTAAATAACCAGAGAAAAAATTTAAGTTTCTCAAACAAGAGTTTGATTTCCAGGATTTAGACGATATAGTAAACCGTCTCCATTTACAGTACACAGATAAAACCATCTGAAGTGTACAGATTTGTAGAATGCATTCGAATGTTGTTGGCGCTGTGATGTTCTTGAGTTGGGCATATATGTACCAGATAAGTTCTTTGGAGTTTTAGGCGTTTATTACTACCAACCAAGCAAGTACTGGGCCATAGCTATACCAACGTACATGACTGCGTTGTTAGCTTTGGCGTTTTACATTGGTCTCAATTTCATGTCTACTTTGATATGCTCAAATTAACTCTATAGTAATTTTCTCTCTCAAATAAGAATTTCAGTTATACTATTTAGGGATTAAATCCACAAATACTCTAAGCTTACACAACAAAATTATTGTTTTCGAAGTAAAGCTATAAAGTAATAAAAAACAGTAAAAAAATAATTAAAAGATAAAATAAAAAATAAAAAAAAAGAATTAAAGATAGTGTTTGTAAGTTATCAAGATAAGGAGAAACTAGACTTCGGTGAATTCTCAAGTACAATAGAAATGCAAATTAAATATATTATCAGGATTTGATTGAAGAGATGTTCTTGAACTCAAACTCAAGTTATAGTCAATCAACTCTCGTATGAAAATATTATCTAATGATTAAACCTAGGCTCCAATTCTCGTATGTAAATCCTCGGAGAGTATCAATCGCCACCAACAATGGTGTCAATCGACACTACTTCTAAACAAGCTTTGGCGAATAAGTTTGTTGTGTTATCTAACCATCTAGACCAACTCTCACATGGGCCTAGTTGATTAGATCATCAAAGTTTCAATTCAAATAATAGACCAACCTCTCGCTTGCGCCAATAAATCCTAAGATTTAAGTTTAAAGTGATCAATTCTAAGCTTAACAGTAACAACAACTAGATGAAAAACTAATTAATTTACCTTAACAACAAAATAGATTTAACAGACCATTAAGTAACCTTTGAAGAACCCTAAATCTAACAATAGAACTACTGAGACATAATCATATAAAACACAATGATAATCTGAATAAATTGCATATATAAAATAGAAACAGTAAAGAAACAAAGGGATTTCAAGATCTTCTCTCTCAAGGTGTTCATATCTCTCTCTCTCTCTCTCTCTCTCTCTCTCCTCTCTCTCTCTCTCTCTCTCTCTCTCTCTCTCTCTCTCTCCAATCCTAAGCTCTTTCATCTAGAATAATATGAAGCATCGCCGTCAACAATTACTTAAAACATAATACAGGGCTTAAAACACATTCTGGGTATTTTGTAAATAAGAGAAACTTATAGGCTAAAAATGCAATTTTTGGATCCTCATTAAACTCGTTGGGCATGAATTTGGGTGAGTGTCGATCGGACACTCCAGTGGTGTGTCGGTTGACACTAGTTGATTCCGACAGTTTCTTCTTGTAAGGCAGATGGACCACCCTTCAGTTAAAATGGTATAACTTTTGATCCCAGGATTTTGATTGACTTTAAGTTGGTGGCATTGAAAAGCTAACTAAATTTTCTATCTTGTGTCAAAATATGAGCTCAATTGCACTGTGGAAATGTCTTCCATCCATTTCTAAACTTCTACACATAGATAAACTATTGCAACAAAATTTGATTGATATGAATGTCGTGCTTTGAATGCAAGAATGGTTCTTAAAATAAACTTTTAGCAATTTGTTTAATTTAAAGTTCTGATTTACCTTAGAATCTACCTAAGTTTAAATATTTCCTAATTGAACTTACAACCATTTAAATTTCTCTTTACTTGCATTAAATTCTTCTTTGTTTAACTTAATTAGAATAATGAAATTAATTGAGTGATCTTCAGCATTTTTGGATTCGATAACTAACTACGACGAATGAATCATTGAGTTTGCAGGGTATCTCATAAGTACTAATTTGAGCATATCATAGAACACGTAAATATGCAACTAAACTAGGAAACACTCCATCTTCTAAAGCCAAACACATAAGATCATGAATTGCATGCGTAGAATCGGCATAACGTTTTTCAAAGTTTAGTTTGATCTCCTTGTTTTTCTTGACACCATCACATATTAAGGGATTGGTAAATAAGTTGACGATCACATTATCAAAAACCTTCAGAATTGAAACTGATCTAGCTTCTAGCAAGCTTGATCATGGGATGGGAGTCAAACACAGAGGGGAGGAAATATAACATATTTTTGTTGGGGAACTTCTGAAGAACATTGGAATACAAAGTCTTTGAACTAGTTATTTTTGAACTCATTGTCTTCGTTCATTAAAGGCAGCGAGTTTATAAAGAGAATTCCAGCCGCTAAAAAAAACAAACAAATCTATCCAAATTTTAGATATAATAAATGCATGTTACGATTTGGAGTAGAAAGAGAATATACCCAAATCTAATGGTTAAGGTATTAGAACTTCTACACTCAAATATGGGGTTCGAATCCTAGAAAATTTCATTTATTGCAGATTATAAGATGCAAAATTTATCAGAGGTTTCAGAGTACTCCAGGTAGAGCCGTTCGTTTTGCTCGTCTGTTGCGGAGAGAGCATGTTCATCGATGGCGTCGTACATGCAGAATCGTCCCTTGATTCAAGAGTTTTGGGAGGCTTCATTGTGAAAGTATTATCTAATGGAGTTTTTCATCAATATTTCATATTTACAAGTAGTTGATCATCAGATATCAGATGTAACAGAATTATAGATTATTTGATAATATAATTGTAACCTATGTTAAAAAAAGAATTAATAAAGACACGTGAAATGTGAATATAGTTTTCTAAAAGACTATGGATATGATTAGTGTAGTTGTAGATGCCTGTCCACAACCTTATTTCTTTCTGCATCACCAAATTTACAGCAATCAAATTTTACTAACTTTTTAAAGTTCACATCTTTTAAATTTGACTTACATCTGTATAAGTGCTTGTACATTCAAATATCTAGATCCTATTTTTTTTTTAGCTTTCCAAGATAAACAAATACATATTTCATTTATGTTTCATTCAACAAGTGTTATAAACAATAAACTATACATTTAAATTTATACTAGATTCTGATCCGCGCGCCCGTGCAGATGTTTTATACTTCTATATTGGTCAAATTTTTCATACATAATTGTTTGTACATATTTTACCACTTACAAATAGATTTAATAGATTAATATGGTTTAGTTACATGCATCAATTTCATTATTTTTTAAACATGTTAATTGTTTTAATGTTTTATATATATGTTGTGTGTGTGGTGTGTGTGTGTGTGTATATGTGTGTGTGTGTCTATATCTTCATGGGTTACCAATGAAACGTAGAAATATAAAATATATGTGAATTATGATTTATTTATTGTTTATTTTAAATTAGAATATTAGTAAATAAATAGGTATTAGATGTTATTTTATGATAAAAAGTTTACACATTATTGTATATATTTTCTAAAAATTAATTATTTCGTGCAATATGTTATAGATAAAATGGCTCAAATGACCCTAAACCAAGTTTATATTCCCAATCTAGCACCTAAAACCCAAAGTCACAAAAATATGTTTTTCTTCCCATATATTTATATTTAAAAAAATACAAATTTTGAAATGAAACTTAACTTGGCCACGAAATCCATCGCACATCGCTCATTCACTGTTGTCCCCAGAATCCGTCGTCGAATCCATCACCGTCGTCGCCGAATTCATCGCCGTTGACTTGGTAAAAAATTATGTCTTCTTCGGCTCTAGTATCTACAGATGTAATATATAG
>CAJHQP010002850.1:0-77160 GCA_905132765.1 Moricandia arvensis | reverse complement strand
AACAGGCGAGCCATTGTGGGACAAAGCTTCAATTGTCGATATAGGCTCAGAATGAATAACAATGGACTGCAATACGAGTGCGGGGAAAAAACAGAATTAGATTACTGTGTATGGTTTGATTAGATGTATTAAGAAAACATATTATTTGGTGGAATAATTGTGCTTGCGTTCGCTCTAAAGCCTAAGCGCATTCAAAACAAATCCATGAATGGTGGACATTATATACTTCAATAATGTACAACTACGCGATACATATAATAATTCTTACAAACAAATAAAACCATTAACACTAAAAACATAATTTTAAATACTTTAATATTTCTTACTATATAATATATACTGAAACTATAATGAACATTAACATGCGGATATTTTTATAGCTAAATAGTCTTATTGTTTTATTATTTCTAAAATTTAATTGCGCTGGATTGTTCTTTTTAAAAAATAATTAAGTTGTTCATCTTTAAAATAAAAAAGAATTTAAATATTAAGCAAACTCCATATTTATTTTTTACATTTAATTCATATGTACTTAATAGTAATGGCCTCCTTCGCACAGGAAACCACGATTTTATTAATAATATAAAAAACAAGTAAATATATTTATTTAATAAAATACCAAACATATAAAATTAAAGAAAGCGATTTTACTGGGCAGTGAAAAAAACATCTCAGATCCCGTGCAGACAGCGGAGACAGATTTTTTAAGATTGAGGTTAAAATTCATGAATAACATACACATTGTAGATATATATATTAATATATATATAAATAATATATATATATAATATATCTAGTAGCTGGTTGCGATATTATATAATACTTATATTATAAAGATGTAGTATGTGAATAAGGTCATGACATGATATAATACTATAGCATAGGTGAGAGATACAATATAATATATTTATTTTAACTGGGACTTTTCAGAGTTCTGAAATAATTAACTATTATCTCTAACCATAAACAAAAACACAATAAACCATTAGGTAGGTACAATATCTTCATGTGTCATTCTGAAACATGTTCTCAGAGTGTTTATATTATCCGAAGTTTTACAAACAATTTATCTATTATTCAAACAAATTTATTTATTTCTAGCCATAAAAATATACTTTATTGCCCGTATACTAAATAGTTCTGCACTTAAATACAAATAAATATTGCTCAAATAGAATACAATGACCTTTATCTGCATATTGTATACAAAAGTGAAAATCATTCGCTACAATGCGTTACAATTCATGTGTTATGTTTAGAATTCTTACATAAACTCTTTAAAATTGAAATAGGAAAGAAAGAAACAAATTAACAGCAGTATCATATGATTAATATTCAAATCCACACGATTTAAACCTTCCCTAATCAAAAATCTAGGCTGCATTCCATAAAACACCATATTTGTAAAAACAAACCACTTTAATTTTTATTTTCAAAATTTTAACAATTAATTTATTTACTAAAAATCCTTGTTGCCAAAAAAAAAGCAAACTGAATGGAGGCGGGGGGAGGAGGGTGGGGTGGGCGGCCATGGAGCTTTTGTTATTTTATTTCTCTAAAACTACTCTAAAAAACTATTTTAAATTCAGGGCCAAACAATGTGCCACCCAAGCTATCAAAAATTTATGCAATTATAATCTAAAACAATTACTAGATAATGGGTTTGCGTGCCAAAAAAAATCTTTACAAAAATTTTAAAACACATAATTATTAAAATTGACAAACATGTTAAATTTGCAAGTTCAGACTACAAATAGCATCGACCGTTTTAGGCGTCAAAATCCATCAGCGTAAAGCACACTAAAGATCGACGAAATCCACATCATTAATAATACGATGCAATGAGTGAATGCAATAGAAACCGATTATGCTGATGATCATGCAAAACAGTATCAACGAGATACATCCTAGATTCAGCCTGAGAGAAAACACGTCAGACTGACTTCCTCCTTTAAAGAGGCCACGCGCTTCTTCTTGATGCGCACCTTATTCTCCGCTTTTCCAAGCTGGGCGAACGTCGCCTTCAACTCGGTGTCGTACTTCTCAACGAGGAAGTTAACGCTCCCGGTGGCCTGCGCCGACAAAACAACGGTTAAAAATAATAATAATAACAACGGACGTACCCGACGCGAATAAAAGGTAAAGGCAACCTACCAACATCTGGTTGCGGGCAGCATCGACGTACGCATCCCTGAACATCAGCTCTTCGATGGGAGGCAGGTCGTGCGAGTCCCCCTGATCTGACGAACTAGGTTGGCACACTCAGGGCCGTTGAGGAGCAATGGGGTCTCGGCAGCATATCAAAAAGAGACCCGGTCAGCAAAGGAGACTTTGAGAGTTCGAGTGATAACCTTCTGCGAACCCCTGTCTGTCGACGGCTCAACCTCGGTAAGCCGGACAGTCTCAGCAGCAGTCTCCCCCGAGACGCAGCTCTCGGGCCTGACCTTCTTCTTGCTCCGCCTTTTAAGTTTGGTCGCCTCATCGGACGCCGCTTCCTCGTTCTCTTGTAGAGAGATTGAAGCATCCTTCTCGCCCCTCTCAACAGGATTGTCACCGGCCGTCCGAATGCCCCATCATTACGAGGGTTTGTGCCGGCTCTCTTCCCTTCCTTGGTGATCTTCTTCTTCTTCTTCTTCTTTTTGGGTCGCTCCCCGCTCTGCGAACCTCCGGTCTCCCCGGTAGTCTCCTTGTTCGCCAAAACCTCTTCTCGGCATCTTTTGTCGCCTGATTTCCTCGGAATAGCGACTTTCTCCTCGCTGTCCATGACAGGAGGGTCCGCGATAGGCCGAGGGCACGAGGGTCCGCGATAGGCCGAGGGCACGAGGGCTCTCCCCCATCTAGCCCCATCCCATCCAATAGCGACATCAGATCAGGCGCGGCTAGCTGGTCTTCCACAACCGAACTCAAATCCGGTAATTCTTTGATCTTTCTGGCTCTCGTCACCTGCTGTTGTTCCCCCTTCGTGAAGAGCGACAAACGCTTCCTACCCAACGCGACCTGAGCAGACAGATTCGAGATCCAGTCTCCTGCATCGAAACAGTCAATATGAGGAAGGTGCAAACGAGGGAGATAGATACCCGACCAAAAAGAAAAATAAGAGAAAAGAGGGGAGCTTACGTTTCTCGATGCGGAATTAAAGCTCGGCGAATCCTCTCCTCACTAATCTCCGGCCAGCGTTGGTGACTAAGCGCGGCTAAAGCTCCGAGCGTCGTCAAAGAAACCTTCCGGATAATCGAGCGTGTTCGGATGATCAACTGCCAAAAAAAAAATGCATACCGATTAAAATCGGGATAACGAACAATTACTCGTAAGCGCATGATCTACCAATTCATCCAGTTCCAGAGAACTCGAGATTCGTCGTTTGGAGGTTCTTCGAAGGAAAACTCATCTGACTTCACGTAGAAGTACCAACGCTGCCAGTCGGGGGTCTTATTTGGGTGACCGGTCAGAATATTGTAGTTCGGTCTCATCTTCACCGAGAAAAGACCCATCTGGCATTGGCTTTATGAAACAAAGCTCCTCGAAGGCTCGGACACTCAAGGATCTGTCGATTCTGCGCCATCACCAGTAGCGCCACCATTATTCGAAACGAACCATTCAGGAATTGGCTGATTGCCAACGTCCCGACGGAAAACATAGGACGTTACCAGGCGGGGGATCGGAAACCAAAGCTTGGTGTCGGGTTGGGAAGTACGACTCGTACACGCACTGGATCCTACTGGGGGTGACCATGGCCTCTGAGTGTACGTGGGAATGAGGAACGTCACACCCGTCGCGCCGCATTCCCTGAAGAGTTTTTTTGACGCTCCCCACCGTCGACCAAGTCGCCAGCACGTTCCTCCAAGCTTGTCCCTCTACACTTTCGGGACGAAGCAGCTCAGGCTCCACTGCCGGGAGTTCGACAAAACTCCATCTGGGCGATAGCGCGTTGGCACGAAATCCAGACCGACCGTCGAACTTCCCGAATCACGGGATACATCGGTCGCATCTGTCGCCTCGCCACATTCATTATCCTCACCGCGGAAAAGCCTCTCTGCCTCAGCTACTAAAAGCCTTTGGGACAGGGTCATATTCTCTGTATCCCCTTATCGCATCCTGATGTGCAAGACTCGACGCGTCGGGACCCCCCTTTTCAGTTTTGGATCCATCCATAGGATCCGGAGCAGAGACAACCACCTTACCCTTCTCCTTCCGTGACAATCTTCTCCCGGACGACATGATCACCGACAAAACCACTACGAATTCTACAGCAAAGACCTAGAGAGAGAAGCAGAGGGATAGAGAGAGAAAGTACCTGATTATGGCAGAGAAGAATGGGGAAAAATGATCGAGCGGAGGCCTATTTATAAGGGGAAGCGCAATGATTAGGTCTAGCAGGGCCTAAATGGGCCCGGAAAAAGCCCTTCGAACACGTGACCTCTTCGGCTTCCGACACAAATGGGCCCAAAATCGGCTCCGCGCCCGTTCGTTTTCCAGGCAGAGAGGGGATTCACGAGTTATCTTACGACTCCATCCGAGTAAACTCTCCCCGGCAAAAAGGCGAAACAAAGAAAAGAGCGACATAACAAATCGGTAAACCAACGGAAACCCATCCGAAAATCTCCTTCCGAACAGAGCAAAGAATCGAGCCGACTAATCATGAGCCCGACACAAATTCATTGGTGCTAGGCAATAGCAATCACCAAAGAACTGGGGGACTTATTGTAGGAGGGTTACCTCCATTCAAGAGCCCATGACGTAGTCGACGATTAATGCCAATCGCACGCCGGAAACTAGTCCTCGACAAAAACGCATCCGACTTACGGCAAATACCCTTCGGCTCAGCTCTACACCGGCTCAACGCTGACGACAAAACGATCGACTTAGGAATATACTCCAAGCCGATTGTTGACCAAGTCAAAGACGGGCAACCTTAGGATTTGTCTCTTCTTGGGTTAGATGTTCGGCCCGATTAGCATAGGCCCAACAAAGGTTAATGTAATTAGGGCACCTCAACCTGGTTATATAAGGGGAGGAGAAGCCAACTAAGAAAGGGGGCAGTTCTTTAGAGAGACTAGTCACTTCAACCTTGTAACACTTTTTGAATAAATAAAAATTTTCTTGTGGTTAACCCACTGACGAGTTTAGTCAGATTGTCTAGACTCGGTTCAAACACTCTAGTTGCAAGAACAACTATATCATTGAGGTACTTAAGAGTCAAATCAAACTAGAATATTCTTAAACAAAGAAAATGTTAGTTCATGATTAATCTAAATCAAATAGATAAGTTTTTGAAGTAACCAAATAGTAACAAGCAAAATAAACTTAGTTTCAATCAATTACTAAGCAAGGAAATAAGATTTTATCAAAGTTTTAAAGTGGAGTCATGGGTGTGGTTATTGATTAAGTGATCTGGTGCTAATCTATGATGCTAATCAAATATTCAAATGCTAATCTTTAGGTTTAGGAACATACAATTAGATTAATCTATTTTCATGATCTTTATCCCTTACTAATCATATAATTAACATAAATTCTCAATGGCTAATCACATTTAAATATGCATTAATCAAAAGTCCATATAACCACAAATCACATTAAGCATCGATTCTCATTGGCTTGCCATACTAACACTTAAATTAGTTCATTCAGCATTTTCTTGAACACATTACAGACATAAAACAACCTATGATCTAAATTTATGAATTTCCAATATAATCTAGCGTTGAACACACCAATCAAGCATATATATATATATATATATAGATTAAACACTAGATGTTCTAAATCATCACCAAATTAACATAATCTACTTAACTCATTAGTTTAAAAAGTCACAACTCGTTAATAACCCATGAAACTTACTAAACTCAGATTAAGTTTAGAGATAAACATCTATCCTATACTAAAAAGAGAATATAATCAACATCTAGAGTGTCCACCTCAACATATTTAATCAACCAATCAAATACAAATGTAATGACATGTCATATCTTTGACGATAATATTTAGACCATGTCACTAAAATATATGCAATTAGCCCTTTTTGAAAAAAGGAAAAAAATCTCTCTTCTGGCGACAAACGGTTTGCTACAAAAACCAATTATCTTCCTCAGTTCGATGAATCGATATGGTTTCTATTAAAAACGCTTATATTATTTGACTTCTATTAAAGAGAGTTTTATGTGAAACGAAAGCCGAATCATAGAAAAAGCTCTCTTTAGGTTTTTTGTTTTCATGTTCTTTCTATCTATTGTAGTGCGCGTCTCAGTCCAGTTTTGTCAATGGTGGGTGTTACATGTCTATATGTTTGTCTCCGTAATGAAGATAATATCATAATGGTTTCTCTTCTGAGTGTAGGCATCAAACCATCTTATAAACTCGCCAAATCCAGCGATGTAAAGCAGAAGAAGTAGATCATTTCATATCAAATCTTATCTTCTCTTAAATCATAATTTTTTATGGGTTAAATTTTGTGTATAGCCAATTTTGAGAATAAAATTAAGAATATAGCATTGATGTTGACATTATTAGATCTCTTAGTATTTTCTTCTTTTTCTTCCGGTTTTTTCCCTTTTCTAAGCAGGTTGATGGTAAGAGATTTGTCACTTAAATGAAAAGCAAAATAAAAATTATTGGTAGTGATGATGTTTATGGCATCAACGATGATGGTGATATGGTAGTATTTATATATATAGAATAGAAAATTCTAAATGGTATAGTTCATATTAGTCTATAAATGCATGAACGGAGGTAATGCTTACCTTAACGTCAACCGAATCTTCAATTAACTAAATCCAAAACATTAATCATTAAACCTTAAAAAAAAATAAAAAATTTAACCAATATATCAAAATATGAACATAGTACATAATATGAAGTATTATCAAAATAGAATAGTAACAAACGAAATAGCATAGTACATATTGTTTAAATTTTGAAATGTCTATGATTGCAGAAAAGAAGGTAATGCTAACCTAACGTCAACTTAAACCTTCCATAAACTAACCTAAAATAGTAATCACTAAACCCTAAAAGTAAATATAAACCCTAACCCAAATATCAATTGTGCACATAGTACATAATAGGAAATATTATTAAAATAGAATAGTAACAAACGAAATAGTATAGTACATATTGTTCAAATAATATAGTACAACCAAAAACTTATAGTACAAACAAGGATGACTCGACCGTAACGCCGTCGTGGTCTGTAAATTTTAGAAGTGGTGACGACGTATGTAGCGTTAAAAACAATATATGTAACAGCGATTATGGATTTAGAGGTGGTTGTGGTGGCTATGGTGATAGTGGCTCAGTGAAGAATGTGAGTATGAATGAAGTGATAATGACTGGAAAAAAATATTGATTATAGAAAAAATAGGTAGTGCCTAAAGAGATGATAAATACAAAATGTAGTGTAAAATTGGTGAATGCAATATGGTGAAGATGGAAGAAGAGTGGTAAGATCAAAGAAGAAGAAAATATTTTAATTTTTCATTAAATAAATACTAGGGACATATAGTATATATTACAGAAATAATGGAAGTACTTTTTTTTTTGGTTAGATATTTAATTATGCTTTATTTTATAGTTATATAGCCAATTTCCCTTTTTTTATTATGTGCTCTTTTCATTTTTTTGATTAAACAGAACTGGGTCAAAGGAATGAAAAATATGTTATTGAACAGCATGCTTCTCTTCGATCATGCAACTTACGACAAGAACCATGTTGATGTCTTTCATTACAACTATCAAGTATGATCTTTTTGATACATGGCACTCTTCGTATGTGCTCTTTGTAGTGGTCAATAGTCACCCAAGTTCCTTTTTTTTTGTTGACATTTGACAGAATTAATTTCAAGATACGAGCTATTGAGCTGGATTAAAGAGAATAAGCTACAAAACTGGGATGCTACAAAAACTGGGATACTACCAGACAAGAGCAATTTTAGAATATCGCAATTGTTTTGATTTAGTATATCCTAGATTTTTCTCCTCGATTCATGATACTGTTATATATTCATTCTCTTTGTTTCCTCACTATGGTGGGAACTGTAATACTCACCTATGTGGTTCTTCTTATTGCAGCATAGTACCGTGGAGCCATGAGAATTTCGCTTGCATATGATAGGTATTGCAGCATAGTACAGTGGAACCATCTGTCAATAATAAGTATTCTCTTACTTTTTAACTTACAGTTTTATTAGTTAAATTTTAGGCCGCCTCATGGTGCAACTGTCTAACGCTTGCAAGTTAAAATTGATCACTCCCTACTCTTTAGGATAGTCTTCTGGAATTTACTATCTCCACTCTTCAAATTTTCCCAACTTTTCAGTGGATAAGCTCTTACGTCGTTATGTGTTTTCTTCTAGCTTTGAAAGCTAATTCAATTGTTTGGATAGTTATCCTTATCTTCTGTAATAGTTATTGGTTATTTTCGATGGGTTTGAATATCAGTTATTGATTATCTTTTTTAAAAGCCTAAGCATAACTTCTCTATGGATAAACTCTCTGTGGTGTGCTTCGGTTTTTAAGCTTTTGTATCGAATAAGTTGATGGGGTTTTTGATAACTTATTAGTGTCTTTGCATCATTTTGTTAGAACCAAAAACTTCATGATATTCATATTAGTGAGTTTGTTTGTTATTGGGTACGCTTGTGAAGCTTAAGTAAGAAACTCCTTGCTTATTACTGGATGTTCTTATTTTCAATATAGTTCACACACATATGTTGTACTGGTTCTGTCATTATTTAAATATTGTGACCTGGTTATGTGTGTGCGTCACGAACAAATGGTCACTTGCTAGGAAAGCTGATTAGAGATTTGATAACTGTTAAATTTGAATTTGTCTTGAATTAGAGAAATCAACTAGTTATTCTGAAAGTTAATGATGAGATCAAAAAAAAAGTATTTTATTGAGCCATTGGTAAAACACTACACTCATCGTTAACATTGTTGGGTGAAGCAAAGCTATTGAAGGAAACCGAACAAATGAATAAAGAACATAACAGTGGAAGAAAGCTACTATTATATGGAGCTCTTTTCTTTCTGGCTTGCAGGAAAAATGGGTAACGTTGAGAATGGCAAGAATGAGTAGTAAAGTGTTTGAATGAAGCTGGAACTAGATAAACATGTGCTTATGTGCTCATATCTTAATGCTTGCTATTTATGGGGTTTTTATAAGTTCACCTATTGCAAAGTACAAACTACACAATGGTTAATTTCAGTTATTTACCAAACTTATGGTTCACTTCTCTACCTACATAACACAGTGATTTTTTTTTATATTTTACGGTAAATTAGATAATAAAAGATGATACTTGTATATGATGAACCACAAAGATTATATGAGTAATATTGAGGTTTGTACATGGCACGCTCCCCCTCTCTCCAGTCCAAGACCAAATATTAGAACCGGAAATTCATTAACGAGCATGATTGAAGGCAATCATTGAATGTAAATTAAAAAGGCATAATTTGTCATCTTTTTTTTTTTTTAAATCAACTACACACTTTCGATTTTATTATTATATTTTTGATATTTGGACATAATTTCAGATCTCTTTTATTGTAGCATCACTTTTAGATTTCAATTGTACTTCATTTCACCATTGCCTTAACACTTAAGAACAAATTCATATAGATTTTCTTGTCACCAAATAATAGATAACCAATAGTTTAAATTTAAAATATAAAATGATTGAATTTTAACGGTTAAAACAATATATACCTTTAGAAGGAGGATATGTGGTGCATAAAATTGATACTACTTTGCATATATACTTTAGATGGTTGATCTTAACGGTTAAACAATATAAAATGGTTGATTCTAATGGTTAAGACAATATATCCCTTTAAAAGTGGTGCATAAAATTGTTACCACTTTGCATATATACCTTTAGAAAGAGGATATGTGCAAAAGTACATAAATCATTAATACACAAATGACTTAAAATAATCTTGCTAGACTTTACGCCTAATTTCTTCTTCTTCGTGACGGAAGAGAACATGGAAGGCGAGTGCTCGAGGGATGGCGAAGACGGCGAGATCAAACGATGAGAACGAGATCGAGTGACTCTCACGAAGCAGACGAGATCGAGACTCAAAACTCGGAAATGTCGAATCCCTAGCACGGATCAGAACTTGTAAGTAATTTTCTCGAATTTTTTTGAAGAGAAAGACTCACCGATTAATGGTGAGATCTAAAACAAAAGATTTTCGATGGTGAACATTGAGTTTTCAAGTAATTTATAACATTTTGTAAAATCTGGGTTTCAAGTAATCTAGGATTTTGTTACGGATACCACATTAGGTTGATTTTGACTTGATTTTTGAACAGATGGAAATAAAGAAAAGAGTTCTGATAGTGAACGTGTCATTAAAAAAGAAAATTTGCTAAAAGAGCACAAAACAAGAATTGATTACTCCATGGGCCACTTTTGAAGTTTTCTTTACATTCAAAGCCACTTTCCACATTTAAGGCACATTTACATAGTCAAGAGAAAGTGTGGACACTAATGTCCTTAATGAAAAGGGGAACGAGATGTATTTTTTCGGTGGTTTGTTTTGAATGTAATTAGTACTCTTTCGATATTTTATAATTTGTTATTATAATTTCTATTATTCCACCTTGTGGTTCATCTACTTTTATCTCAAATTATAAAATATATAAAATAATTATAATTGTCACAATAATTTCTATATAAAATTCTCTATCTTTTAACATCTATTTTCATATAAAGTTGGCTTTTCTCTCATCATATGGGAAAATTTTGCCACGTGGCAAACTCATTTTAATCTGAACAAAAACTCGACTTCACTCTTTTTAAAATTTCTAATTGCTTATTAAATAACTATTTTCTGGGATATTAAGAAATTCTATAAAGCCCATATACCTTCGGTTTGTTTATCCGGATAAGAGAGGGACGATTGGAGCTTCTCTTCTTCGGCTTTCAACGGCGAGTAACACTTCTTTTTTTGCATTCAAATCTGACTGTAATGACTGCAGTAACCACTATTAAAACACTCTCTTTACTCTGTGAATTGATTTCATCATATGAAATCGAGGTGCGTCTGGTCCGGTTCTAGAAGGTCCGTAGTGTGAAGAAAGGAGGAGAGCTCATGGGGGTTGACATACTATTCATAGACAAAAGGTAACGCCGGTTATTATCCACTGTCCATGGGGTTTTGATTTTCCAAGTTTTGCTACCACAGAAAATTGAATCGCAGAACTGAATGAATATGTCATCACAACAAAATCTCAGAACTCTATTAATTAACTTACTACTAAACATGTTTGGTCCTTAATGATTTTATCATGTATTCCAGTCAATCGACTTAGATCTCTTGATCGACGTCACTCAGCGATCGTTAACATGTAACTTTTCCTTCGCTTCCTCTAATTCTGATTACTGTACAGCTCAAAAATCCTTTGCTAGATGTTGTGGAAAAGGATTTGATGGGTAGGTACGTATCTGTTTATCTTCTTAACTCCGATTATTTTTAAAATTTTCTTCTTTCGTTTATGGATTTTTCTCATCTTTCCTTCGGTTACTGTAAAAAGTGTTATCGGCTAAATCCGTTATGGAGTTCTTCCTGATTAGTGTTCAAGATTTTATATCAATTTTGGAGTCTATTTATGCTCCAATCTTCATGCCTTTCCTTCGTCTCTATTGGTTTTCATTTAAAGTTATTTCTTTTGTTGGAAGTTTCTAAAAAAACACAGATGCTCTGTTATAAACTCATTAATCGTTGAATAGTTATGAAGATCAGAAATGGCTCTATTTGTCGTTTCTTGATTTTTTGGTCTTCAAAATGTTTTTATTTGGACATAGTTGAGGTTAAGTTTGGTTTGTTTTGATGTCACGCTTAGACAGTGGAGACATAGCCATCTCTGAAGATATTTCTCATTGAAGGAGCCTCACTCAGCAACACGCAATTTTTAACTACGACAACAAACTCAGTGAAGGTCGGCTCTGGCAGTGTGTAATGGGTCAGGTCTCCGATCGTTCACAAGTATATTCATCTCAACGTTTCTTCTCTTTACTTAAATTTTTATGGTAGAACGCGCTTCTTTCATCTTGCCTATTCGATCTTTTGTGTCCTTGCAGGTTGCAGTCAGAGACTCAAGGCATGGACTAACACAGAAGATATTGATTTTGTTGTTGAAGTCGAGATTCTTTCCAGTATTCAACACAATCGTGGGTATTGTGATGAAGGACAGGAACGTCTTCTTATCTATGATTACATGCCGAAATTAAGTCATGTCTCAAATCTTCATGGCCAGCATTCAGTATAGTGG
This sequence comes from Moricandia arvensis, assembly GCA_905132765.1. NCBI lineage: Eukaryota > Viridiplantae > Streptophyta > Magnoliopsida > Brassicales > Brassicaceae > Moricandia > Moricandia arvensis. Next base: position 64,877 of record CAJHQP010002850.1, on the reverse strand, counting down.
TCTCTAGATTCGACCACTCAGATAAAAATTGCCATAAGATCTGCTCAGGCCCTTGCGTGAGTCTAAAGCTCTAAAACTATTCAAGAACAAGTTTAATATGTTCTTAGTTTCTGACATTTTTAGCCTTTTGCTCAGCTACTTACACCGTCATGCAACCCCACCTATAGTCTAGGGAGATATTAGAGCTAGCAACGTGTTGCTAGACTTTGAGTATGAACCTCGGTGTTATGGACTTTGGAAATGGCAGTATGATGCGCCAGATGATGATGAACAATGGAGCTAATAAAGCCAGAAGTAAAAATGGGTATCTCTCACCAGAATGTGGTGCATCAGGGAAAGAAGCAGAAGCTGAGGACGTGTACATTTTGTGTATCTTATTGCTAGAACTGGTTAGTGGAAGAGACAAGTCGAGAGGCTAAGCGCAACAACAAGCATGGTTATAACTGAGTGGGGTGTATTTCGTTCACTTGCCTTGGATGTCATGATTCAAATGTTGTTGGTGTCGTCAGATAACCAACATATAGCTTAACAAACTGTGAACATACTTGCAGCTAACTGAATCTTCTACCCGTAACTCTTGATCTAGCATGTAACTTGGTTATGTATGGCAGATACCCTGTGGAGTTGTCCATTTCAGATGAAACCTACGATGATGTGTGCGTCGTACGTAGCACTTTCAAGAGTAACAATACCCGGTGGTCTCAAAATACTTGACGTAACGGCTGCAATAAGCAGTACAAATGATGTAACTAATATTGTTTACAGAGAGGTTTTCAATAACCTTGGGAAAGGTGGGTTCCAGCGCTTCCAGTTTACGACTTACTCTCATTTACAGAATTAAAATAAAAAAACAGACTAACTTTCTCTATATATATTACATGTGTGACAGCTAGGATATTCGAGCAGTTTACAGCTAGGATATGCGAGCAGTTTACCTGACAGCAACAACAAGGCTACTTCTTGCAAAACGAACATAATACCAACAATCCGGTGACTGCAATAGCTGGGAGTGTGTTTTTGTGTAGCTGTGTCCCCACTAATTTATATCTAAGTTTAGTGCATTGATTCACCAGTCACCCCCATGGTTTATTGTTGTTTTCATGTTAAATACGAGAAGAACACTTTTAGGCACATATATAACTTAAATAAATGGATCCATCTGGTTTAAAGTTGACAGCCTATGATTTCATTGAATTTTCAATTGCAGTCAAGGATATTCTGGTCCTTATTTTTTGGTCGAACAGATATCCTTGTCCTCCAACCATCTGTCTACCGAAGGTTCATGCTGCAATAAGAATAGTATAGCTCATCTCAATAGGGCTGCTGCGTTACCATCCTCCATTCTTTAAATAATCCTCCTAGCCTCTTCCCTCGAATCACCAAGCCCTTCCACAACCAACTAGCATCCTTACAGAAGCAAATCGCTTTCATAACAGAACATTAAACAGAGCAGCACCATCAGACCCACACCCAACGTATTACTCAAATGCCTAAATCATATGAAGCTTCTTTGATATTGGCATAGACAAGAACTGGAATCTGCATACAAGTTGGCTAACCATCGTCATTGTGTCAACATTAATGTTTTCTTCATACTTAGGGGCAATAAATATTTCAGGCTTCAAAAGTTGCAGAAGCCTCTGTCAAGAAACACTTACAAACATATTAGCAATTCTTTTGTTTGAGCTCGAAGGCGTATATATGTCCCACTAAAGTACCTATAATGACAATCCAATAAACATAACCAATTATGAGCGAAACCAACCGAATTAAAAACTAAAGGGCGTTGAATCTGAGTATATTCACCTGGTTTAGTTTTTAAATCAGTGACCCAAGAAAACGTTAAAACAATCAATTTAAATATAGTAAGTTACTTATACACAATATATTATACATAGTTTAATTAATTGATATGATCTCAATATTTAAACGTCAATTATAATAATTAATTATTTAGTTTTGAGTTACATTTTCTTACATTTTAATCAAATTAGATGTTTTATTGCTTTACTGCTAGATTTTTTTATTTATAATATTATTATTTTGCCTTTTAAAAAAGTTTGATTTAACAGATTTAATCATTATACTTGTCTTTTAATTTTCAGTGCTCACTTTTTCTTAGTTAGATTAATTTTACAACATTCAATTTTAGCCTAAATACTTGAAACTACTTTATGTTTTACTACCTCTGTTTCATTTAATTATCGTTGTACAATAAAATTTTTGTTTCAAAATAAGTGTTGTTTTTGAATTTCAATGCAAAATTTATTTCTAATCATATAGTTAACATTCCATAATTCTATGAAATAAAAAAAATATTTAATTTTAGGGTTGGAATCTGAATAAACAAAAAAAATAGAAGTATATAAACCGATCAGGAAGAAAAAATATTTTAATACTTTTCTCTCCTATTGTAAACCCAAGAACAAAAAACAAACAAAAACCATATCAAAAACCTAAGACTAAAATGATCTGAATTCTAAAACTTATAACCTCTGCTCATACTAAAAATAGGAACAGGTTTAGCCATGGCATGGGCTTCAGTAGGAAACCCAACATTAGACCTAAAACTAATTAAAAAAACATACATAAATTTCTGGAAAAAACAATAGATATACATATTAATGTATATATGGTATTAAATCAATTAATTATATACTATATAAATTCTTAAATATTTTAATTTCAAAATTTATAATATGTATCATATTTTTTGTTGATAAAAAATAAATATTTTTATAATATTAATTTGATCAAATAATTAAAATAATATTTTACATATATTTTGTTACTATTTAAAGAAATTTTTTTCTTAAAAAAAACAAATTAAAAAATATTTTACTTCCTCTCATTAAAAAATAAGTAGATATGGTTCCCAAATTCACTTATTGTCCAAGTACTTAGAGGACAATACTATAATCAATAATGCCCATTGGAAGCTCGTAAGGTCGAATACACTCTTATGGATGGCACAATATTATTGCAGTGAGACCACTTTTAAAGTCTGGTTTACGAAAGACTATGGGAGCAGGACTCAACACTTGCTTGGCTACCGAGACCCTATGACCGTGTGACTGATAGATATCCAAAATCCTTGTTCATTCCTTTATTAGGCGTGATACAAGGGATTGGGATACTACTCTCTTACAAGACTATTTCCATCCTGAGGACATTCCTCTTATTATTGGGTTGGGACCTAGTAATACATGGTCAACGGACGGATATGCATTGAACCATAAAAAATTGGGAGTTTATTATGTTAAATCCAGATATGTCTTACTTCGAAAGAATAAAGTACGAAGTGCCCACACCCAGGTTATCCAACCAAGTATCACTGGTTTACAGAGCCATGTGTGGAGTGTGAAGGCTCCAAACACTTTATGGGGAAAAATCTCACATGATGTATTGCGACGACGTAAGGACTTGTTTTAGTCATTTGGGCACCGATATGAGCTGTCCTAGATGCAATGACCTGAGAAAACCATAAACCATCTTCTTTTTGAATGTCCCCCAGCCGTTCAGGTTTGGACTTTATCCGACAATTCATCCCTTTAGGGTTTCTTCTGAGTACCTATGTTTACCAAAAATTGGACTTCCTGTTTTGGAGGAAAAAAGTTGTGGCCTACTTTTAACCACTTGTTGACATCTTCCCATGGATCATATGGTACATTTCAAAGGCAAGAAACAATAAAGTGTTTAATGGAAAGGATGTTTCACCTTTAGACACCTTCCAATTGGCTTCTCTCAAAGCGGAATTCTGGCGAAAAGCTAAACTCCGAGATGATGAGGAGGAAGATGATGGATCACCAGCATCAGCTGTTACATCGATTCCTCACATGGAACCCTAATTCTCGAATTGAAAAATTGATGTGTCTTGGGTCGATCATTGAAATGTCAGTGGACTCGGGTGTACACATATGGATCACATGGGTTGAAAGTTTTGGCGTACAAGGTTGTGGTAAGAGTCTCTCGGCTGTACATGCTGAGATGGAAAGTCTTCTATAGGCGCTGACCTACTTACGGAAGTTACATATTACTACGATACATGTCGTGACTTAGTGGACATGATTCCTACTCGATCGACTGGCTGGTGTTTGCTTCCGATCTAGTCTCATTCCACCTTCTACAAGAGAGTTTTCCGAGCTCATATACCCAGATCTAGGAACATATATATATATATATATATATATATATGTATTGCATCTATTCTATTAAAATTGGAGTACAAATAATACTTGCCAATTTTTAAGTGATTTTGTGCAGACTTTCATTCGATTTTAACTAATTTTAACCCTTCATTTATGGTCTTTTATAAATAATTTGATAGCATTTATTATAGAAATAAAAACCAGAACTTACCAGTAAAGATTTGATAATAATTTGTGTTTCGTTTAAATTTTTTATTTTTTATTAATGAAATAAAATAAGCAGTCATGATAACCATAAAATAAAAATTTATAGCTTTCAATATGTTATATTTTGAATTATAAACATTGTTGTAAATTACTAAAACTGTTAAAAGTCTAACATTGGAATTTTTATTTTCAATAGTTTAAAATATTTTTATAGCAAGATACAAATAATCATAAAACCATATAATTAAGAATTTTAATTTAATAGATATACATAGTAATGTATATATGATATTAAAGAAAATTAATTGTATACTATATAAAATTACTTAAATATTTTAATTTCAAAATTCTAAATATGTATCATATTTTGTTGATAAAAAAAAAAAAATATTTTTATAATACTAATTTGATAAAATAATTAAAATATATTTTACATATATTGTGTTATTATTTAAAGAAGTTGTTTTCTTAAAAAACAAATTTAAAAATATTTTACTTTCTCTCATTCATAATAAGTGTCATTTAACGTGTTTGCACACAATTTAAGAAAATTAGTAATTTCTGTTTTACCATTATTTAATGCATTAGGTTTTTTTTGTTTTTCAGTTAATAGATTTCATATGATGATAAATATGGAAATTTTATTTAATATATGCATCGAAAATGTAAAACGACAGTTATAACAAAACAAAATTTAAATGCTGAAACGACTGAATATGAAAAAGAGAAATTATATATCTTACTCAATGCATGGCGCGAGTTATTAACGAGTTTGAAGCATTGCTTATATTTTTTAACAGATGAATAATTATTATATTACGATATATGAGAAATATTACATACACGATTTTACAACCGACAATTCTACATGTTCTATGAGAATCCACGTCTGACTGTACCATCCTGAACAGTCCTATGAGATCCATTCCTAACGGTATGTCTTGTATTATGATGAGATCTCTTATAACATTTGTTCTCCATAGTATGCATAATTTGCATTCTCTAGAATTTGAAGTCAAATCTAATAGTGTAGAAGCATTAATGAACCTTTAGTCAAACCGCTGGACTAAGGAGCTTCCACAGCAATGCTTAGTTGTGTAACTAATTTGAATTATTAATAAAAATTAATATTATTTTAAACTTAAATATTTCTCTTTGTACATTTATTGGAAGTTTGATACGAAACAGGGACAAATATGAAACAAATAAATAAATTTTATGTTTCCTATTACTGTTTTTGGTAATGACAGATTGGGGTCCGACCGTGAATCATTGAATAATCCGAGTTTGGTTTGGTTTAGAATTTTAATTTGAGGAAAATTGGTAAAATAGGTTAAAAACCAGTAAAACCGGTTAAAAACCAGTAACACCGTTCTAGGGTCAACTTTTAAACATGGTTCTTAAAATAACATATAGTTAATTTTTTATAATTATTATTAAAGTTTAGTATTTTATAATCAATGTTTGACTATCGCTATTTAATTTTTTTCCATTTATTTATTTTCTTAAGAAAAAAAGTAAAATGTTTCTCTTTTGGCTCGTAGTTGTAAGAATAAATAAAATCCGGTTATTTTAACGATCAGTAAATTTTTTTTATCACTTTAGTTTCACTTCTTTACTGTTTATATAGTTAGATTTTTTTAATTTCTAATTAATGAAAACAAAACAACAAAGAATGTGTCATATATATAACTACCTTTTAGCACTACAAGAAAACATGTGGATTAATCTCGTCGGAATTCCTTTGGGAAAAATCAATTTTGACGAACTTCATCATCAAAATGGTTTTCTCGAAAGAATAATTTTGTCAAAAATCTGTCAGATATTCAGACAACATATCGATGTATTCTGACTGCTACATTTCCGACGGATAACTAACGATTAAATTTGTTGGGAATAGAACATCAGTAATTTTTGAGAACAATTCTAACCAAACTAAGTAGTCAGAAATGTCGATATTTGTACTTTTCGATCACTATGTTTCGTCAGAAAATTCCGGCGAAGTAATTCGGTCGGAAATTCCGACTGAACAATTTCATCAGAAATTTCCAACGACTCCCTTCCGTCAAAAAATTCCGCCGAATCCTTGCCGTCGAAAAATTCTGACGATTCTCTGCCGTCAAATATTTTTGAAGAAAATATTTGGTTAGAAATTTTTGACCGAGTTACTTCGTTAGAATATATAGTTATAATTATCTATTTCAAAATATTTATATGTTTTATTTTTATATTTACACTTTAATTACATAAAGTAAATTAAACTGAAGTTGAAAAAAATATTATAGAAATTAAGTTTTACAAATTAAAAATAAATAAATGTTTTTTGATTTAAAAAAAAATTAAAATTCAAAAGGAAACAAACGCTTCATCTTGTTCGTTATCTCCTGGTTAATCCTCCTAGTCTCCGCCACTTCTGCATTTTGTTCAGCCGTTTCAGCATTTTATTTGTAAGACCCAAGCCCCGACCGACTAGGCCGCGGTCGAAGCCTCACGTCGCTCAGTCCATACACTGACCGAACCTCTAGATTTTTAGTCCTTATTAATAATTTTGCCTAACAGCGAGGGCTATCTTTAGACCTCTGCTTATGACTACCTTAGTCGATTCCTAGCTTAGATCCTTTCAACTTATGCACAACGGAATACTTTCTATATACCTTTGGTCTTTCCAATTTGTCCCAATGGATCTCTCTCTTTGTAGGATTCGAACTCCACCAGAATCTAGCTAACGCACTTGCTAATTTTTCACATATCTCCAGCAGCAAAAGGAAACTAGACATAACATATGTCGGGAGGGCTAAGGCAATGGCCTTTATGAGGGCCTCTTTTCCCCCTTTCGAGAGCCACCTTCCTGACCATCCATTAATTCTATGATCTAGCCGATCTTTTAAGAAAGCAAAAAAATAATAATTTTGAACAACTTGTGTCCTCTAGGATGCCCAAGTATTTCCCCATACCACCTTCATTTTAAATGGCCAGAGTGGCCTTGATCACCTGCTTAACCCTGAGTGGAACCCGTTTACCAAATATGATTGACGAGTTATCGAAACTTATACATTGTCTCGACACCATCTCATAGATCTTAATCACTTTCATCACATTCACGGGGCTCAGCCTTACAAAAGAGCAGGCTATCATCAGTAAATAACATGTGAGATATAGAAGGGCATGCGCGAGTTACTCGCATCCATTATCTTTCCCTGACTCTCTGCATGATCAAGAAGGCTAACGAGCGCTTCCGCGCATAAGATAAAAATGAAAGGAGACAAAGGATCTCCTTGTTGCAAACCCCTTTGTGGGACAATGTTTCATTTGGGTTGACCATTCATCAAAACCTGGTATCTCACCGTAGATACACATCGCATAATCCAGCTGATCCAAAGATCTGAGAAGCCCATCTTCTTTAGTATCCTTCTATGAAGATCCATTCCATCCTATCATAGGCCTTTCTCATTTTGTGTTTATTGCCATACGCTTATGTATTCCGCCTGGTTTGTTCTCAAAGCATGGACCATTTCCTGGGCAATTCATTATGTTATCATTAATCTGACGTCTAGCTACACAGGTAGACTAAATCTCTGATATTCGTTAAGGTAGGATCTTCTTAAGTCTCTGGCATAGGATCTTAGATACAATCTTATAACTCACATTGCATAGGCTTATAGGGCGGAACTCAGCCATCTCTGATGGTTTATCTTTTTTTTTGGGATGAAAAAAATGTTGGTGTTATTTAACCCTGGGGCTACAGTCCCATTTAAACAGGAAGTCATTGACCATACAAGTCAAATCTCTCTTCACAATATCCCAAAATTTCTGCTAGAACATAGCACTCATACATTGGCCTGGTGCCTTTTCTGGAAGCATTGCAAATAGAGCTAATTGGACCTCCCATTCTGTGACTGATGCAGTAAGATCCTGATTCAATGCCTCAGTAATTTTTGTTCTGATATTGGCCATTGCCTCATCTAGCTCAGATGGGTCCGAAGACTCAAATAACGATCGTAAATAACTACTCGCAATGGCCATTAATCCTTCTTCGTCCTCCACCACATTTCCTTGAGCATCAGTGAAACTCGTAATTAGATTCTTTGCCCTTCTCTGTTTTGTTAAGTTATTGAAAAATTTTGAGTTTAGATCTCCGACTTAAAGCCACATGACTCTACTTTTTTGCTTCCAAAACAATTCTTCGGCCTTAAGAGCCTCAGATAATTCTTTCAGTGCTCCTGACAAGTCTTCCGCATAGACATAATCATCATTATACATGGCCTCTATCTTCTCCTTCAAATCCTCCACTTGCTGCTCAGAATTCATGTAATTCTCTTTCCTCCACTGACTAAGACCTTTACGACAACTAGCAATATAACTCCAATAACTTATAAAAAACAATTACGATAATTTTTATGTTCAATATATATATACAAAGTTCAATAACTTATGAAAGATACATATATGATTACATAAATCTACTCAGAATCTGTAGAATCTTTAGAATCTTCGTCAAACTCTCCAACGTCAGAATGTGACTCGGAGTGCACAAAATCATCATCTCCAAACTCGATAAAATCGACAACGAGTTCAACATTTTCTTAATCTTCAACTGGAGTTACGTTGCTGGTAGATTTTGGTAGTAATGAGTCATTATCAGAACTTCCATGTACTCGTCCCCTTAGGTTGATTAACGTTATAGTGATCCAAGGATCATCTATGTACGTAACCTGAGGGTAACTGATGTAGCAAACATATAAATTAATTTTTAGGTACTAGTAATATGTAAAATGCTAATTGTATTGATGAATCAATATGAATAAATTGACATACCTGATCAGCTTGCGAAGCAAGAATTAAGGGATCATAATATTGAAGTTTTTTTCATGAATGTACCGATGTAACACCAATTGTGTCAGTTTTCACCCCTCAATCTGGATGTTGTCATACCGACACAACAGAATATAGGAATCCAACCAACCGGGATACTGGATTTTCAAAATTTATTTTATGTTTACGTAGTACACACCATCACAAGATGAAGACGAAACACCAACATTATAAGTTGTCCTAGAATGGCATTCCCTTGTGAATTCATATCCACAAGTACACTATTTTGGATATGACTTGACCACATAGTTTGGTCTACACACAAATTTGCGTATCCAGTCATCGAATACTTCACCTCTTGTCAAACCTTCAGTCACCTATAAATAAAAATCATGTTAGTTTCTTTATCGGTGATAAGATATTTCATTAAATATGTAACTAATTTCTTGTACACACTCACATAATTACGAAGCCATTCAACAAATCCTTTATGTTTGAGTTGTTCAATATCTTCTTTTGTGGCGTGTCTGTAAGTGAACTGCAACTCTGCCATATAAATCATGTAAAAAATGATGACATTAATCTAAAATAAAAAATTATTGAATATGATCTTTTAAATGAAATAAAAATATTTACCTTTCATATTGCAGAATATCTTCGCAGTTGGTGAGCAAATATGTTTGCCAATGAGTATGCTCTTTCTCAGTAAATCTTCGGTTCTTTGATTTTCTTCTAAGTTGTCTAATATCCATGAAGATGTTTGGGACACAAATGTAATATGTTACCCTTTACCCTATGTCATCATGCCGAGAAGGTCTTCGGTTTTTGGTCTGAACTTCTGATGAAAAGTAGCTTTCAGCAAAAGTTTAAAGTTTCTTCACTGATCACCTATGCAACTATAGATCCTTCCACCTTGCTTAAATTTTTGACCTTCTTCTTCAGATGAAACATATAACGCTTAAAACTATACATCCATTAGTACTGCACATGACCACCAAGTTCTAATTCTCTTGCGAGATGAATAGAAAAATGTTTCATTACATCAAAAATGATGGAGGAAATATCTTCTCGAGGTAGCAAAGGATCAAAGGTATGTTAGCCTCAAAATTACTACTACCTTCTGCAGTGACTGATCTAGTGCATAAATCGCGGATTAAAACGTTTATACCTTAATACATATAAAGAAAACAAATTTCATAAGTACGAGTATAAGCATAAGAAATTAATATGACAACCAATTAAAAGGGCTAAATATAAGATACATGCAATTTCTTTATGAATATTGCGTGGCAATAGTCATGAAAAAACAAACGGAAGGAGGCTCTGCATCAAGACATTAATCTTTCTTTCACTTTTATCAACACAGTTACGCAAATTAGATGCATTACCGTCTTGAAATGTCACTTTATCTGTAATCCAATAAAAAACTCCTCTTTTGCATCTACATCTAGCCGGTATATGGGAACATGAGCCTTACCTAGGCATGGGACTTATTATCTGGGATCCGGATCCACTTCGGATTCGCTCAGAAAATAAGATATCTGGAGTGCCCGGAGTCGGATCTGGATAGTAAAATCTTGGATCCGGATATCTTAATTTTTAAGTCCATATATCTAGATTTGGATCTGTGTTTTCAAATATATTAAAATTTTAGTTTTATTAATAATTATATTTGATATATTAATATGTATACATAAAAATCTTATTATGTTATATTTTTAATTTTAATAAAATTATTTTTCTTATATATACATAATTTGTATAAATATTTAATTTATGTATTATTTTTTAATAAATTGCATTTTAAAATATATATTTTATTTATGTATTATTTTTACGGATCCGGACCCTAATTCAGATACCCGGAAATATTACAATGTCTAGAATAATATCCGAACTTCGGACACCGAGAAGGCACGAATCCAGATCTAGATACTAAATTCACGGATCTGACGAATCCGGATCTGAATCTGGATACTCTGAATTTCCCGGATATCTGAATCCGTTCCACCCCTAGCCTTACCGTTCTCATCAACGTGAATTTCTGAGCAAGCACAAATATCTACTAAATCCAATTTGGACTTCAAATTACCTTGGATGTTAAGGATCATATTCATCAGATTGTCGAAAAAGTTCTTCTCAATAGGCGTGACATCTAATTTATGCCGCAACAAATGATCCTTCCAGTATGACAAATCCCATAAAATATTCTTTTGTGCAAATTGTTTAGTTCTCCAACAGGGTCGACTCAAGTATTTTAATGTCCACTACATCTGGCGTCCTAGCTGAACCAAATTCTCTTAATTGTTTCGACAAATATTCCCCACTAATTTCTTCAGGTGGACTGTCAAACACCTTCTTGTTCTTCGTAAACAAAGTCTTACTCTTACGATATGGATAATCAGGTGGTGGAAATCTTCTGTGACAGTCAAACCAACACGTTTTCCATACGTGTTTTAGTTGGAAAGCCTTTCTGCTATCTTGAAAATATGGACATGATAGTCTCCCATGTGTTGTCCGTGGGACGATGCGACCGGCGCATAGACCAAGTGAAGGAGATTGTTGGGTAAACTCACGAGATCTTAACCTAGACGAACCGACTACTACTAACATTGACAAACTCGAGGATGAAAGATCAAACAACGACGGGTGGTCAGAAAAATGAGGAAGCGGGGGAGGAAAATGATACCTGGTCGGGAAATTAGGAGTCAGGAGAGGGAAATGAAACCTGGTCGAGAAATGGAACAGCCTAGTCAGGAAATGTTGTTTGACCAGAAAAGGAATTTCAAGAGGAATTTAGTGGTCCAAGCTGAACCAAACATCAGGGAGACCACTTTACTCGATCGTTGGAAGCTGAAGAACAACTTGGGCTTAATCAAGGATACACGGACCAGAACCAAGCTTCCAATGCCCAAGTTGAATCAAGTGAGGCCGTCCGTGATCCACTTGTTTACTAAGGTGCGCCTATGACCAGAGCCAAGGCCAAAGACTTAAAAGAAGACTTGGGCCTTCCAATCCAGTTTTTTCAAGAGGAGGACAAGCTAGATTATGGGAAAGAGAAGGGTTGGAGTGCTTGGTACAACCTTATGGTTGTTCAAGACTTACGATATTTTTTTGGTATAAACCCAATGGCCTTAAGTTTCATAATTTGTTTTGGTTTTCGTTTTATAAACCCAATAGGGTTTGGATTTCATAAACCCCATTAGAGTTTGGTTTTAGACCCATTAGGTCGGTCTAGGTTTTTCCTATTTAAGCATTTTTGTAAGTTGTTTGACAAGTACCCGACTTTTAATCAAAAACATTTATAGCAAAACAAGTCTCTCACGATCAATCTCTACTCTTGTGTTCATATTTTGAGCATTCCATCTCAATCACCCAGGGAGAAGAATCTCATGTTTACGTTACTCCATCAGACACCAAACAAACGAGGTTACACTAGTAAGGTAACTGACGCAAACAACTTAAGGAATTCCCCATTCTTGTGTGAAGAACCATCCCTTGTTCGAGAGTTAAAAGCCTTAGATCCATCAACAAACCCTCAATCTCACGAGTCTTAGTAATTCTCGTGTCCATCCCAACATCTTCAAGAGATTCAGGCGATATACACCTATCCTAGGTCGTATTAAGTTTGGTTTTTTCAAGTTCAAAGGAACTAAAGAGAGGTTCGAGAGTTTTTGGTTTGGGAAAAATGTAAGAATTTTAATTAACAAGAGATTACCAATGAAGAAAAATGATACACGGAGACTTACCATAACTCTCAGATTTGTTATGAAAGAGGAGACATAGGACAAGACTCCTTAGAAGACTTCAAAAAAGTCTTCTACTACATTTTATGCTAGAAAACTTCCCAAAACTCTTTCAAAGTCTTAATTAGATCTGAAAAATCTGCATATTCATAAACGTTCAAATGGCTTAAAAATTGGAAGATGAGATAGATCTACCTTTATAGAACACATAAAAATACATATCCAAGATTATATATCTACCTTTAAAAGAGTGGAAGATGAGAACTATGTAATAAAAAACCTGCAAAAAAAGATAATATATTACTCAATGTAAAAATTAGGTTAATTAATTTTTAAATGACAAAGTCTATTAAAATTTAGTTTAAATTTAATATTTTATAAGGGTTTTTCTTCAAATATGACTGAAACTTAAAGTCAAACACAAAACTAACCCATGATTTTTTTGAAACTTTCATTTCCCCAATTCACCCCAAAAGTTTGGATTATTCACGAAAATGTCATTATTTTTATTTTTTTATCAAAAATGGTTGTTTTACTCAATCACTCTCATTTTCCTCTTTTATTCACAACATTGCCATTGTCATCAATACATCAACCACCATGAACAGATAATTTCAAGCTCTAAATGCACCTAAAATCAACATCAAGATCTTCATAATCTTATTTCTTACATACACAAACAAATTTCCCTTTCACTTCCTCTTTTATTTCATACCATAATCCCAACTTTTCTATTTCAAAATTTATAAGCTCACTAGAGTTACTCAAGTTTATGATTCTTGGTCAAGAATAATTGAATGACTTTCATTAAGAAGTGATATGTTTTTGGAGAAGCTAAACATGAACCTCATTGCATTTAACAATGATTTTGAATTTTTTTCCAGATATGTTCGCTAGAAGACTTCCGTGTAAGTCTTCTACAACGAGAAGACTTACCTGGAATTCTTCTGGTCAATGCAAGGGAAATTGACTTTATGTGTGTTTTTAAGAGACGAATTCTCTGGAAGTCTTCCAAACTTTTCTTTGTTAACAAAAAAAATCTCGAAAATACTACAGAAGACTTCGCGGTAAGTCATGTTAGTTTTGAAATTGACCAGATTGTGTCACAAATTTGACTTTCTTTAGACGTCTTACAAGGAAGTCTTCCATCAGAAGACTTCCATGTAAGTCTTCCGAACTCTCGGTGGAAGTCTTCTCACTATCGATGTAAGTTGTCTTAGGTTACTTTTCCAATTAAAAAATATAATTTAAATATTTAATTTTAACTAGACAACTTCCAGGTAAGTCTTCCGCCAGACGACTTATACAGAAGTCTTACGAATTTTGTTTTGAGATTCTGGTCAAACCTTGGATATCACATAAGACTTCCATGTAAGTCGTCTGACGGAAGACATACACATAGGTCGTCTAGTTAAAATTAAATATTTAAGTTTTATTTTCGAATTGAAAAAGTAACTTGAGATGACTTACATATAAGTCGTCTAGTATAAATTAAATATATAAGTTTGTTTTTCCTTTAGACGACTTACTTGTAAGTCATCTAGGAAAAGTCAAAGTTCTGTCACAATTTGGTCAAGTACTAAACTAACCTGTTTATCTAGACGACTTACCGGGAGGTCCTCTCTGGTATTTTTGCTATTTTTTTTGAAAACAAAAGTAAGCCAATATTTACAAAGGAAGACTTCCAAAGAAGTCTGCTGTAGAGTAAACTTCTCTAGAAGTCTTCCTTTTTAATTTTTCAATTGCAAAAATGACCTAATTGACGACTTCCGTGTAAGTCTGTTGGAAGACTTACTTGGAAATTGTCTACATCAATGTTTAATAAAGTTTAATTTTCTCTAACAATTATAAAGATTTTTACATTTCTTGTTAATTTATGTATATTAGTTTATATTTGGGTTTTTGAATGAAATTCATAACTTAATTAATTATGAATTTACCAATATTCATGTTTATTTATGTTTCTAGCTAATCTCAGAAGACTTCCATGGAAGTCTTCTACGTTAGTTTTTGTAAACTTGTTAAGTGAATTTAAAATATATTTTTTAACTTTCAAAATTGTTAAGTAACTTCAAAAATATAAAGTAATATGGTTTAATGTGTTTTTTTAGATCATAAGATATACTTTTTAACTTTCATAGAGTTTAAAATTTCAATTTTCACGTAAATTTTGATTTCCCCGATAAAAATTCTCACTTATATTTCAATTTCCCGCTTTAAATTGAAGTCTTTACAAGACTTCCTTGAAGTTCAAGTTAAATTGTTATATGTTTGAACTTATGTAATATTTGATATTTTGTGAATTTAGCTAAGTTTTCTTGAGAATTTTTCTCCTTTAATTGTAGTAAATTTGACTAGTTTTTTTTTTGTATTATTCTGTTTTACTATTAAAGTTGTATGAATAACTTCAATAATGTAAAGTACTTTTGGTAAGATAATATTGTAGACATGAATATATTTACCAATTTTTTTCATTAATATCTCTTTAAATTTACAAAATAATTGACAACTAAAAGTGTACACCTACAAATCACAAAACGACTATAAACAAAATTATTATAGATTTTTCCTTCACAAAAACAAGTTTGGACTCCACTTAACTTGAGAGAATACTCTCTCAAAAGATTTCCTGGAAGTCTTCTAGCACACTATATGTTAGAATACTTCCGTGAAGACTTCCCAGAAGTTTTCTGGATGACTTCCGAGAAGACTTCCACGAAGTTTTCTAGAAGACTTCCAAGAAGTCGTCTAGAAGATTTCCCAAAAGTTTTCCAAAGTCTAACTAAGATATGAAAAACTTGCAAATCCAAAAATGTTGAAATGACATCAAAACAGAGAAAATGAATGGAAGATGAGATATGTCTACCTATAAAGAACAAAAAATTACATATTCAAAAAATAGATCTACTTTTAAAGTAGTAGAGATGAGAACCATGTAATAAAAAACCTACAAAACAAGATCAATTTGTGAGGAAAACATGAGACAAAAAATCATAAATTAATATAAAGTTTGATGTCTTCAAGTTCTAAGAGATTTAAGAGAGATTGAAGAGTTTTACTTTGGCAAAAGGTAATAGCTTTAAGAAACCAGAGACTTACCAAAACTCTGCCTTGGAGACTTACCTAAATGCTCAGATTTGTTATGAAAAAGGAGAAATGGGAGAAAACTTCAATGAAGACTTCTTGGAAGTATTCTAGATGACTTCCAGGAAGTCTCCTAGTGCATTAAATGTTAGAAGACTTCCGAGCAGGTCTATCTCGGATCTGAAAAACCTGCATATCCAAAAGCATTTAAATGGTTTCAAAACATAAAAAAACTTCAAAAATAAGGTAAGAGCTTCAAACAACAAAAAGAGTTTTCAAAAGATAAGATTTTTAGGCAACAAGGGGCTACCAAGTGAAAAAAAATATGATTTATAAATCTACCTTTAGAGGAGTGGAAGATGAGAACCACCTAATGAAAAACCTGCATAAACAAAATAAATTAGTGAGAAAGACATGAGATAAAAATGAGAAATTGATATACAGTTTGGTGTTTAAGTTCAAAAAAATTAGAAAGAGGTTGGGGAGTTTTAGAATGAGAAACATTACATTTTTGTTGTAGTCATTTGAGAGGAAGAGAGAATGTGTAAATTTTCTTTATATAAGGAGACAAAAATTCCAATAAGTTTAAATACATTCGGTTCAGAAAACTTTCAAGTAAGTATTCTAAAAGACTTACTTGAAAGTTTTCTCGACCCTAAATTTACTATTCGTCCAGAAGACTTTTCCAAAAGTCGTCTGATGTAAATATTATTCATCAGACAACTTTCAAAAAGTCGTCTAGACCCTAAATATAAACTTTGTACTTAATTAACTAACTTCACACTTTATTATAATCTAATTCAAATTAAAAAATGTTTAATATATACATAACTAAATACATATAGGTAAAAATTTAATTTTTGAATAAAAAATGTTAAGTTTTCAATTAATCCTAAGAATACAAACAATACTCCAACATATGTAACCAAACCCTAAACCAAATAATACCATGACTCACTACATTCACTCATCTATGTTGAAAATAATTCAATTTTATATATCTTAATTTATATCATTTACAAATGTTTATAATTACATGATTTTATTTTTTCCCAGAAATTTTTTTTTTTATAAAATTTATAAATTAGTTTTAAGATTAACTATGTAAGACGATTTCCAAGAAGTCGTCTAGACGACTTCCATAAACTCAGAAAACTCAGAAGACTTCCCAAAGTTATATTTGTAAAATAAATTCTAATTTTTTATTTGGTCATAAGAAATTGATTGTAATTTCACAAGGTTTTTAGGTTAGTTTTGCATTTGATTGATGTTTGGGTATAATTTTGCATTTAAAATCAAGTTTTGAGTCAATATGTGGCAAGTTTCCCATTTTATAAACCCCTAATGACTTTAAAGAACGAAGAGGAAAATCTGCAGAGCTGTCTGAGATTTTCGTTGACCAACATCATACTATCCCACGTCGCCGATTTCGCTTGAACAAGGGAAAGTGAAGAGTCTCAAAAGTGAATTTGGAATCGAAAGTGGGAATAAGAGAGAAATAAAGACACATGTTTGTATTTTAATTGTTTTTTATTTTTGTTTGAAAGTGTAAACTGTAAAGTTTAGTTGAGATTAGTTAATAAGAGTTAGGAATTTGTAGTTGTTACTTAGTTGAGGGTAGGAAGGACAAATCACATAGAGAAAGTGTTTGATATTAAGAAGTGTCTTGAAGTGTAATTTCAGAGTGTGAAAATGTTTTATGGGATAAAGTTTTCATTAAAAAAATGGGTTGTTTGTTGAAAATCCGAAACAATTTTTAGAGACAAGATGCATGCCCATTTTATATGACCAGCAAACATTGCCAAATTTAAGAAATATTTTCCCTACGGAAATTATCATTAATTTTGATTTAGTTGGTGACATTAAAAAAAAGCTATTTACTTAAAGAAAATCAAGATTTTGAGCTAGTTATTCAAAGAATATCAAAATTTAGCTAGAACACATGATCTCATTCATCTTAAAGTAAAATCAGTCCCTGGTTTGATTGATTAGTTGTTCCTCCAAAGTGAGGTTAATCAATATCTACAATGATTCATCACATCATTGATTTGATTGATTAGTTGCAAAATATAACAAAGTTTACATGTATAAAAACAAGTCTGAGTACTAGTCCATGATTTTATAAATGACTGAAGATATATGTACCAAAATATTACCATTACCATCTCCGACAATGGAAAATGATCAAGTCTGGTTATGTATGCTCAAAGATAGGTTGGACTCTAGGTTGGGTCACACTTGAATAAATTTTTTGGTCGTTTGGATTATTCGTAGGAGTTTGGGAAAATTTAGACTAGACGAATCTATGATAAAACCCTAACTAGTTCTCCACCAATATCACCGGTATATTATACTCCAGTTATACAAAGTCCTCAACTGCCACAACCGAAAATCCAACCACTCTACACCAACACCACTACTGAACAGATGCAATGACGGGCCAAGTAATGACCATCGCTACTAAACATAATCACCACCTTCTACACCACCTCCATTCTACGAGACACCTCTTTCGCGAATGCACAATGTCTCTATGCATCTCCTACTCACCATCAATCCCATATTACTAATTTTAAGCAGTGAGTTACCTAGTCCTTGAAGTAGACACTAGTCACAGTGATCAGTTCTTTTGGCTTCATGTGTTTTTTGGTTGATAAGACATTCGATTTATTCTTCCCCTCTTGGTACGGCTCTTGAATGGCTGTCTCTCCCTGGATCACTTGAAAAAGGTGTGGGTGAATGATAGATGATGATGATTATGATGCTGATGATGATGATGATGATGATGGACTTTGTCAAAGAGCTATGAATTGCTCAAAATCTGTTTCGCTACTCTCAAACGCATGATTACCCTGGGTAGTGTCTGAGATGGATCACAGAAGATGAATTCTTTCTTAGTGTTGATGTATTTAATGTCCACCACTATGAACAAAGATACAATAGTCTCCAGGTCGTTCTGGTTTTCACCAAGAAGAAAGAAAGATGTTTTTGATTAATCAATGAATGTGACAAAGTGTCGACAGTGCTTATAAGATCTAAAACTAAAGTAAATCTAAACCGAATGGTTTAATGAAATCCTAATCCTAACCGAAATTCGTTTGATATCTGGTCTAATCCTAATCAAGTTAAAACTTGATTTACATAACTTAAATTACAAATAAAGAGATTAACCAACAAGTTGATTCTTCTTTGCTTTCCTCCTGGCGCACGACTTGAACCTGGTGTTGGAGTGTCTCCTAATGTGTTTTAGATCATCCACGTGCTTGGCCCAACAAGAAAGCAAGTGGATCAAGACTCTGATTGCAATTCCCATTTTGGGTCGAAAAGGACTTATTTCGCCTAACTCCAAATATTTCCCTATCTAGCACCTTTATGTCGTATGTTCCTTGTTCTCCATGTATACTTGGACAAGGATAATGGTCTCCATATCTCCTACTAATCTCAGTTGGTTGTATCCTCCATGTTCAAGTTGTTTGAAGGTTCTACCAAGGAGTTCTTCTCTTCTTTTTGTCCAGAAACTCATAGATCATGCCAATAACACCATGAAAGTGTCCATTAAGCGAAGCTTTTATCATTAGCGTAGCTTTTCCATACATTGGATTTCATCTCTTAATTTTGACCCTGATCAATATCACACCATCCCCCTCCACTAAAAAGATTTGTGCTCAAATCCAAGCCTTGTAGGAAGCTAGATCATGATCAGTTAACTCCAATGTTCATGTCCTCGCAATCTGAATTATCATCACACATTGAGTCTCTCCAGGGTCACACACAAATCATTGCAATCCTTCTTCATATCTCAACAACATCTTGGAACTTTTCTCAATACAAACGATTCTAAGTTATGCTATTTTTTCCACTTTCTTGAGCTTAATCTGGACTGCTTCTCCCCTTGTTGTAGCTTACACACGCCTCAGCCATAGATATATCAGCATGTGTTTTCCCTCAAACTGATCAGAAAGGAATATTGGCTCTCCAATATCATGAGGAACCTCGCTGCTTGTTCTAGCATTCGAAGTAGCCCATTATGTTGGAGTAGGAGAATTCTTTTGATGTCTCTTAAATCACCTTGACCAGCACTCATTATAACTTGGTTTATGTACTCCATAGGTTCAGGTGGCTGAGTGCAATGATCTTCATATTCACTCTCAAGTTTTTGTTTCTGTTTGACTCCAATAAGTTTCTGTTTTGCTCTTCTCAGTTTGTTCTGATCAGGAGGACGTGTTGCCTCCTGAATTTTTTCTCTTATTACTGCAGCTGGTGTTGATCACACCATCCTCTCTCCCTTTAAAAATATTTGACCACAAATCTTGTTCTTCAAGAGTGAATGAGTCTTCCAAGTTGAGCTTAAATGCAGTTGCTTTCTAGACCTGGATGTTGTTTCTTCTTCCTAACATAAAACAAGCTTCCTCCTGGTTCAAGAAAAACTTTCTGGATGCCCTTGACAACTATTAGATATTCAAATAGGCTGAGCTGAAAACATACCGTAGGTCTGGTCAGTAAACCACAAGTTAAATGCTTAATACTTTCACCTTGATCAACCAAAGCAAGCGCCAATTCAGGAGCTGTAAATGACTATCCAAGCACTCTCTCTTCTTTCTTTGTTTGATCAATCATGTGTACACGCAACACTTGTGTTTCTCCTTCCTGTTCAGCTGCAATCATGGACAATGAATCCTCTGGTAGTGAGTCTAGTGGTTCAATCTCCTCCAAGTGAAAATCAAAATCTGGTTATTTTCTCCTCCCATTGGAAACCAAGTATATACTTAGAACTCATAATTATTTTAAGCTCATCCCAAGTGTAGATTGGTTCTTCATCATACCAGTGTGCTTCTTCCTCTACCTTCCACCATGCTTTAGCCTCACTTCTCAGAAAACTAATACCAAGAGGTAGCTTTTCCCATGAGGATACTTGATTATGCAGAATGAAACTATCTATGTTTTCAAACCATGAGATAAAATATTTTGGACCATATCCTTCGACAAAACCCATAGATCTAAGCATAGAAGACGAGTTGTAGAACTAAACAATTCTCCTAGGGGTTCTGTCTTGTTGTTTCCCTCCTTTATATTTCTTATGTTCTTCCAAACGATTATGATGGTAAAACCAGATTAAGATCTCCAACCCTAACCTTCAAGAGGCTCTGATACCACTTGGTATGGTCCTGGAATGGCTATCTCTCTCTTGATCACTTGAAGGGAGCATGGCCGTGAATGGTAGATGATGATGATGATGGACTTTGCTAAAGAGATATTGATTGCTCATAAGCTGTTTCGTTACTCTTAAACGCATGATTACACTGGGTAGTGTCTGAGATGGATCACAGAAGATGAATTCTTCCTTAGTGTGATGTATAACACATCCACTAATTTGACAAAAGAACAATAGTTTCCAAGTCGGTTCTGGTTTGTACCAAGAGAAAAAAAAGTTTGTTTTTGATAATCGTTGAATATTACAAAGTGTCAATAGTAACTTATAAGATCTAAAACCTACGAGAAAACTTAATCTAAACCAAATGGTTAATGAGAAATCGCTAATCCTAATGAAATTGTTTGCATACATAGTCTAATCTAAGCTTACTGAAAACTTGTCGTACACTTGTCCATTATCCTAAAACAGAACAGTTCGATCATAGGTCAACATTCCAAAAAATAGTTCAAGGCTAAATAGTTCATCAAGCTCGGTCAGTTCAGCTCTGCTCCTAACAAAACAGTTCAACTCAGACTAGATAAGTATGTGACAATCCCAGAGCATATACAGCTTGGCTCAGATCAGTTCAAGACAAGATCAAATCTGTTCGGTTCAGAACATCACTAATCAAACAGTTTGGTTCAAGCTAAACAACTTAAATCAATTCAGTTCAAGATCTTTTCTACTCATCCTAGATTAGATAAGCTAGGTTAAGATATGTCTGTTTCACAACAGGATATATTCAGTTCAGCGTAGGTCTAAACAGTTCACATCAGTTTAGCTAGTGGTTTAAAGAAATTAATTTAAACTGAAACTAAACAAAATGAACTGTAACAACAACTTAGACAAGTGATTCAACCAAGACCCTAGCTAAACATGATCCGGTTCTGATCAGATATTGACTGAGGCAAGGAGATGAAGCGTACCCAAAATCTAAACTGTTTAATGAACTCAGATGGTTCTCCTCTCCAATGTAAGCTTGTGGCTGAGCTGATCAAAAAGAAAGATCAAGGTCTGATCATGATCTGAACTCAATTAAATCAAGGGTTTTACAAAAAACAAATCTCACCTTCTGATCTTCCTCACAGAAACACACTGATCAAGGATTGGATATCAAATAAGGAGATATCTTTCTTGATTTAATTTTCTGAATTTTCTCCTTGAAATTTCTGTTCTTCTTTCTCCCTAACTCTCTGAAAATTCTCTGGAATTTTTTTCTCTTTCTGGACATGATAAAGAAGCAGTAGGAGGGTTAAATGCAAGCTGTAGTTACTTTACCTGAGGTTTTATCTCATGACAAAGCTTGGCTGGCAACTTGCTTCATCATTGGCAGCATACCTTTCCTTCCCTTGAAACAGTGTCCAGCCGATCATAAATAATAGGAAACAAGCACCAAGGCAGCTTGTGACTTGCTGTGCCATTTACTACAGAAGCAAGCAAGCAGGAGGGTGCATGTCATATTACTTGATTACTGATCAAGCAACTGAGAAGGTGAGGTACATGACGGGTCAGAATTATTTAGGAAGCTGATCGATAATTTTGAATAAATTTTTGACCAAATGTTCTTCATCCATTAGGTCTCGTCCGGCTCACGAAAATACTCGTCCAGCTTAATAAATTCGGCCATAATAATTAATACTCGACCAAAACTATCAACGGAATGTCTTTCAACCACAAAACAGTCCCGTCGAGATATTAATTCATCGATCGATTTTATTTTAATTTGGTCAAACCAACTCCCAATTTGTTATGCGGAATTTTTCTCGACCAAAATCCTTTCTAGTCGTAAGGGTCATCACATAGACGATTCCTCAGCCCGCAAATAGACATTGTTTGACCTTTATAAAAATCAAAACAAAAACACTTCCTCCTAGTTCTAACGGATTTCTTCTAAAAGTGTGTACAAGCAGGCTTATACGCAAGTATTAAGGACACATAAGTTAAAATTTTCGTATGGAAAAATATCATCTGCAGACACGGTGTCCCATACAAAATTGTAACAGACAATGGACCATAATTCATCTCGACGATATTCGAAGCCTTTTACGAAAAATGGAAGATATATTTGACTAAATCGACGCCCATAAACAAAATGATCAAGCCGAACCTATAAACAAAACGATCCTAGGCGGACTCAAAAATCACTTAGACCCATAAAGGGGTGATGGGCCGAAGAACTCGAAGGGGTCCTACGGTCCCAATGAACCACTCCGAGGCGAGCAACGGGAGAAACTCCCTTCGCGCTCCACTATGGATCGGAATGCGTAATTCCAACAGAAGTTGAATTTCCTGGAGTAAGAAGAAGATTACTCCCAGAGCAAGAAGACTTAAACAAAATGACTCTTCTAGACAACCTTGACCTCATTAACGAGTGCCAAGATCAAGCATTCATACGAATCCAAAACTACCAACAAGCCGCTTTGAAGTACTATAACTCGAACGTACGAAATCGCAGGTTCAGAGAAGGTGACCCGGTCTATCACGTTCTCATAAACGTAAAATTTTACTTGAACAAACATCCCAGTCTTTAGTGCCATGATACATAGCAAACACTTGAAGAACCAGATTTCGAAGTAAAATATTTTCCTGGATGAAAACCCCATCCCAGAAACTCAAACAGTCATAAACACTAACATCTATTAAAAACACAAGGATCGAACCCAAACGGTGAACTCACTTACACTTATCATTTTGTTTGTTACTGATCACATCAAACAAACTTTAACGTCCTAAGCAGTCTTAGCGAAATTCCCCCCCCATAGAGATAGGCTCTCAGACATCCGACACAACGATAGTAACACGATATTAAAGATACCCAAATTTTTTGGTCAGTACTTCCAAACAACTTCAAACTTGTTTTTGGAGAGATAATCGGTTCTCGATCGACGCAAGTCAGATAAGTTGACAAATTTTTTCAGACTTCAGTACTGAGCCGGGATCAGGTCAAAACCTCTAAGGGTGGTTTAAGCCAAAACAGTCATCGGAATCGCTAAACTGATAGTAAGCCTAGGTCTAGCCCTAAACCCAGCACACTGGTTTTACACATCTCAAAGCATATCAACAGACTGATACAAGATTCCAAAAAAAAATCCCTTCAATTATATTTGTACGTTTATCAGACTCCGCGAACTAAAATCCTTCGAGCATTCTCATCTTACACAATGGCAAATAAGAAAATCCCTTGAGCGACATAAATGAGATGACAACTCATACTCTGTCCCTATATCTTCGCATATAGTTTCTCTTGCGTTTTTTAAAGGAGATAAAACCAGAATCATATAAATCCAAACATGACTCACAAGAAGCCTTAAAAGGGCAGGGATTCAAACACACGGCCAGTCCCAAAAAAAATAAACATGGCCAAAACAAACACAAACATAAATAATCAAGTGTCCCAAGCGGGACTGCAACTTCACTTATCCTCTGAAGGCGGAACCTCGTCTTCACTCACTACCTCATCAGGGTTCAGAGCTACGCCATCTCCACCTCCCTCGGTCACATCATGAAGCTCGACCCTCACGGGGCCCTGCTCCTCGGGACCATCGTAAAGTGGGGAAAGTATAATCAGATTTCAGGCCAGAAATGATCATGTCAAAGTCACCATCGATAATTGACAGCTTTTCTTTACGGCAGACTGTCTAGCCTCTTCGGCCTTCAGAGAAGGAACTTCGCTCCCCTAAAACAACTGAACCTGATTAGCACTTCCTTTGATGACAGCCAAATCATGAACCTACTGTGAACCACCATTAGGGAATTCAAAGATCTTGCAATCCTTGACAAACGAAACTGAAACCCGGTGCATAAGGCATTCTTTAACTCGGCCTTAACTTTCTTGATCCCACAGCTTTTCAAGTCTTCGTCGCCCTGAATTTGACGCTGTAAGCGACGCACCACCAAAGGTTTGGACTTCTTAGCCTTCTCCGCTTTAAGAAAAGAGCTTGTAGTCTTTCCAAGATCCTTCTCAAGCTCGCCGATCTGAAACTTTGACTGCGACATCTCAAGGGAATGAGCATCCTTGATAAGTGCTAGCTTTGTCTCCATCTTCGAATACAATTACTTCAACCTTAGATCCGCAATCATTAAGCCTCCCATCGATCAAAACACGAACTGCAGAAACATAAAGGAAGCAAGAAAAAGCTAACATGCTAATGAAAAGAAGTCTTGTAATCAAACCTTGGCACGGTGCTTCGATATTAAACACGAATTGAATGCTCCCAAGGGTGATGGCCCGGCCTCGACACCCTTAACGCATCTTCTCTTCTTAGACATCTCAGGATTGACGCAAGGCCTCTTACAAATTTCCGGTGCAGCACTATGAGCATGCAATCCTAAAACATCTATCTTGGCAGGAGGAGCGGGCATGGACTCAGGAGCCTGCTTGGATCCGGCAACGGGGGTTGGAGCCGTAGATGATCCTTTCGGCTATGCCACAGCATCAGCAGAAGACACAAGCGCAATAACTGCCCCACTTTCAGGAACAGCCGCAAAGATAGGTGGAAACTCCGCCATGGGAGTCAGAACACCGATCAGGGTGCGAGAGTGTGGTGAATCAACACGAGGAGAGTTCTCCATCTCCGCATCACGACAAATCAGCTCATCGTGCAAAGAGAACAACTCAGCTGTATGAACTTGTACGTCATTCTGAAAAGGAGAACTCGACAAACTCGCACAAAGAGTCCTCTCCATCTCAGCATCACGACTCTTAAATTCATCACGGAAGGAAGTCATCCTGGCTTGGGGAACATTTCAAGGAAAAGGAAAGGCAGAGAGAAAATAGAGAGTAAAAGAAGTATGGGAAGAATGAAAGAGGAGACTCTTAGATTTATAGAATATGGGGATGGAATAAATTTCGGCAATAAATTAATCAACGAAAGAAATATTCCGACAAAATGGAAAACAATTCCTGGCCGTAGATTAAAATTAAACGCTTATCACTAACTCGCAAAAAGCATATGTAAATCTTCTGATCTGGGGAACTAACTGTTGGGGAAAATTCGGTTATTTTAAAATCAATGTCAAAGATTGCTTTAAATTTATACCAAAAACTACAGAGAAATTATTTCTTAAGAAGCTCGTACGAAACAACTTTACGAAAAAATAAACGTTGGATATTTTCCGTGGAAAACGCTTATAGAATAAGTTTCAAAACTAAAAAGGTGTACGGATGGTTAATGAGATAGAAAGGGACAATGGAAAAGAAAATGAAAGACTCTCATCTCCACACTCAAGTTCCCATCGCCACATACAACCTCTCTCATCGCCACACAAGGGTCTCATCACCACACTCAAGCTCATGTTGCCACAGAGCTCTCTCATCACCACATAAGGCTCTCATCACCACATACAAGCTCTCTCATCACTACACAAAATCTCTAATCGCCACACAGCTCTCTCTTTGTCCCGCAGCCTCTCTCATCGTCCCCACAGACTCTCTTATTGCCACACAACTCTGATCGCCACACTAAGCTCTCTCATTTCCACACTCAAGCTCCCATCACCACACAAGCCTCTCATCGCCACAAAAAGCTCTTCCTCATCGCCACTAAATGTCTCATCCCCCCCCCCAGGATTCTCATCTTGTTCTCCATTAAATTTCGATCAAAATTCTTTTGTTTTGTCTCAATCAGAGTTTCTGCTGAGGTTTTACGAAAAAAACAAGATATGTGTATTCTCTTAGAAGTTCAAGTCAAATGTCAGGATAACACGCGTTAACTTAACACCATCGTATCCTAGAATAAATGAGTTGATACAAACAACATAGAATACATACATCAGATAAATCGATGATTTCTCTAAGAATAATCGTAAAAAGATGCATGCCATAAAAAGGCTTAAAACAAAACAAAAGCCCACGTACGGTTTAAAATGAGAACATGCCCAAATTACAATGACGGTTTACTCCTAGCCATAAATAAAATGGGAGAAAACGGATAAATGTAAACTTTACAAGATAAACATGAAGGATGAGAGGATAAGGAAATATGCGAGAAGAATATATACTAGAATCTCGAGAGAATAAGGGAAAATGGACGACTTTGGGATACTATATATACATGATCACTAGCTCAGAAGGCATTGATCCAAAAATTAGACATTAGGAAATCTCGGTTAGCTTTTGGAGAACTTAGAACTTAGGCGGGTAGATTAGCGAGTTCCATACTTAGAACTTTTTACGGCTTTGTTCTCTCGTTCTCCACTGTTGACGGATTTCTACTCATCATCTTTTGGTGAAACTCTATAAACTATTCTTCATCTTAATCCGTAAATTCCTCTGTGAAAATTCTTGCAATAATTTGTTATCTTTCTGTTTTTTCTTATTTGTCTGTTTACTTAAGGAATTCGGATCCCCAGGGAAAGTTGAGAATCTTGGCTTTCCTCATTTCTGAAAATCAACAATTTGAATTTCGGTTCCTACAACTCACTCCTTGTTTGCATGGACATCTGGAACAAAGACTTAATCAACTGATTAGACTCATAGCGAGAGATGAATATCTTACTTTTGCGTTGGAGTTCTATGATGGTTTATCACACACCCTTAGTATATATACAAAATAATTCTATTGTCTGGAACCCTAAATCTAGCTACTTTATCATATCTTTTACAGACCAATTTCTTATTTGTTAACTGATATTACTGCTTTATCATTTGCGGCCTACCTTAATCTTAATATCCTTAGTATATTATCTTCCCACGCTCTCTATGGATTCGATCCCTAAGTACTACAATTGAACCTCTTATTTGAGAGAATAAAGTTGCTCTAGGGTAATTTGAGCGATATCACCCTCCTATCGGCCAGAACCTGAGACATACAGAAGAGACCAAGTTGAAGAGATGATTGCTGAATTTACTACAGGTCATGAGAGGATGTTCGATGAATTCTACATAAAGATTGATGCAATATATTTCCCTCTTAGCAACAATATTGGATGATTGATCAGATGTCTGGAAGAAGTAGAGCTGAAGGTGGATTATACACATTGACGGTAAAAGCACATAATCAAAGCAGAAGAAGTCATCAAAAGCTTTCTAGGTACCGAGGTCGAGATGAGCAGAGAATATGTTGATACTTGTTTCCCAACAAGTATTCAGTTACCTCCATACTAGCCAAAAACTTCCAAAACGTCAAGCTAAAGACTATAAACAAGAGCTTCATATGAGGCAACCCATTACTAAATTTTGAATTTTGTTTTATTTTCATTTATTATTGATTTTTGTGTTTATTTACTTTTAGGTCATAAGAAAATCCGAGGAAGATGAGTTCTGAACCAGCATCGAACGATATACCGTCCGGTATCAGTCAATACTGCACCAAGAGCTTAATTGTGTCGATCGACACTCCTATCATAAGGCAATTACGACCGTTTTTCCTTGTTAAATTTTACATATGATTTATTTATTTTGCCAACGTAAGATTGTATAATACTGGAGACTGTATTGTTTAACTCTGAGGAGGTAGTTACTGATGGTGTGTTTTGTTTTGAGTTTATGATTTTTATTTGAGTTTTATAAAGTCAAGAAGAGGATGATGAACTTTTCAATTTTTACTTATTATCTAACGGCTCTCTAGCACCATTCTTAGATTTAGTGATTACAAGGTGTACCGAATGGAAATACCTAAGTAGATCACATGCCAGTAACATCCACCCTTGCTAAGGATATCTGAAAGAACCAAAGCTGACCTCCAACCCTAATCAACTTTATTTGCTTTTCTTGTGGCTTGGTATAGACTGGGATGGATTCCTCATGCAATTGAAAATATGTGTGTTTCTGATTCCCTTATCTCTTTCTCTCTCTCTCTCTCTCTCTCTCTCTCTCTCTCTTTGACATCTAGAAAAGAAAAGATTGAATTTATTTCCTGAGAAGCTGAGGGGTAGGAAAATATCCTATGACCTTGTTATTTGCCTACACTTTGCAAAAGTTTTTAAAAAAACAAAAATGAATAAAACAAAAGAGTAAAGATTCAGAGAAGAGAGAAAGAGGGAAGAAAGGATCAGAGAAGACTGCTTGTGTGTTCAATACTTTCTTGAGTAAGAGTTCATGTGTCCTTTGATAGATACTCCAAGGTAAAACATGCAATCTTTATATGTAAGAAATGAGGTTACTAGAGGGGTATATCAGGAAGTATTTAGCTAAGTTTTTGGTTAGATGGTTTTGTTGCTAATCTAGGTAGAGTAAATAAGTTACCTCTAAATTTGGCATTGGTTCGACGTGTCTTGCAACATTGCAGAGGTGATGATAGTTAGTTTAAAGTTGTATGTGTTCCTGCGTTTTTGAGGATCAGCAAAGCTGACAATGGATTCAATGGGAAGATAGATGTTGTGTACACCAATCTGAATGACAGGTTTGAAGCTCTCAGCACACATGTAAAGAAGTTCGAGACTCAAGTAGTTCAGAATAGTGAAGCTTTGAGGAGACAAGAAGCGCTGATTAAAGGAAATGGAGAGGCTGGACAGAAGCACCACGTGAGTGTCATCATAGATGATGATTTCTAGCAAGTGGCGAAGGAATAAAAAGCTCCAAGAAGGGGACTTTCACGTCAAAACTTACATGTCTTTCGGCAGTTCGCATTAGTGTCGGTCGATACCAGCAGCTGATAAACACCCCATGCTGAATTTGTAGGATATTGTGAAACAGTAAGCGCCGATCGACACACGACCACTTTTATTGATCGATACCCACCGGTGACTTACCGAGTTTGATTGCCATGCATTGATGTAAACCGACTGAATGCCTCAAGACACTCTTCTCAGACATAATAGAACCAAAAGTGAACTCTAATCAGCAACTTGAAGATGCACCAGAGCCTATGATCATTGAGCAGACTACTGAGGGATAAACTTCTATGAGAAAGAAGAAAATGTTCCTAAACATCTAAGTATAGAAGTTATTGAGAAAGAGCTGGATTGTTTCACCTAGAGGATGATGAGGATCCATATAGACACTCTATTCGATGAGGCTTACTGGTCCCACCGACTCTGGATGTTTTTAGAGAGAGTAGAGAGACAGACGAAGATATTAAGAATATGTTCCATCAAATCAGATAGAAGATGAAGTAAGGGACTACACTGAAGAAGAAGAGTGAACCTAGGAAGTTTGTGATTCCCTGCATGATTAGAGGTCACAGCTATTCAAACTCACTTTGTGATACATGTTCTTTAGTCAGTATTATGCCCAGGGTGATGGCCGAGCAGCTAAGTCTGAAGTAGGAGCTTCTAATGATTCATTCACCATTGTGGATTACTCCAAGGTGAATTCAGGAGGGATTGTCAGAAACCTTTAGGTACAAATCGACAATGTCCTAGTTCCACTGGATTTTCATGTCATTGGATATTTAGATAGAATGGAACTTTTATCTACTACTTGGGAGAACATCCATGGCTACTGTAGGAGCTGTTTGTGATATGAAGTCAAACATGTTGTACCTATCACTCATTAGTAATAGTGATTTCTATGATCATGTTCAAGTGGTTAAAAGAAACACATCCTACATTGAGATAAGAGATGATCCCGGATTTCTAGCAGTTTGTTATTCTGATTCTAGCGCAGAGCATGAAGATGACGGCGAAGCTTCAACCGACAACAAACCATCACCATCGATCGACACCCCTACAACTCCAGAATTACGAGAGGATTTTTCGCTTGAAGCTGCAATTCCATCTAAGAGAAATGTTTGTGTAGTAGAACCAAACGAGCAAGAAGTTTACAGAGATGGAGAAGGCAATGCACATGCTAAGGAAGGAAGGATCGTCAATATTTGAAGAGAAGATATGAAAGCAATACTTGAGAAGGCAGGTATTTTGGGAGGTTGTTATTTGAGTCTATCAGAGTGTGATGGATATTTTCAGTTTCCTAGAGCCCACCTTACACCCCCATGTCTGCCAGCACCTGTGGTTTACAGGAGAGATCAAGTTGAGGAGATGATAGCTGACATCAATACAACTTAGGAGAGGATGTTTGATGAGTTTACAAAAAGATTGATGCAATCAACTACACTCTCAAGAAAAACATTGGATGGTTAAGAAAATTTATGGAAGAGCTCCACCCAAAAGTGGATTACACACATGAGATCATTTAGAGACAGCTACAGCACAAAACCAAAGGAGAAAAAGCCATCAAAAAGCTTTGTCAGATCTGGTTCGAGATGAGCAGAGAAGATATTGATACTTGTTTCCCAACAAGTATTCCTTACCTTCATACTATCCAAAGAAACCTCCAAAACGTCAAGCTAAAGACAATAAACATGCGCTTGATAGAAGGCAACCCATTTAGTAAGCTTTAGATTAGTTTTAATTTTTTTTTCTGATTTTTGTCTTTATTTTATTTTAAGCAAAAAAAAGTGAGGAAGAAAAATCTACACAGAGCATCGTCCGACACCGAATCAATGTCGATCGACAAAGCATCACGAGCATCGACCGCCACTTTATTGTGTCGGTTGACACTCACCCTTAGCGAGCATGTATACCGACTTTTATTTGTTTAATTCGTCCTTATGATTTATTTTCCCACCAATCTTGGACTCTATAGAACTGGGGACAGTGTTGTTTAAGTCTTAGGGAAGTATTACAAATATTTTGTTCTATTTTCAGCTTTAATTTTATGTGTGTTATAGAGCTTTATAGAGTCAAGAAGAGGATGATGAACTTTTACAATTTAACTTATTATCTAACTAATCTTTAGCACCATTCTTAGACTTACTAATTGCAGGGTGTACTGAATGGAAATACCAAAGTGGATTACCTGTCAATAACATCCACACTTGCTGAGAATGTTTGAAGGAACCAAAGCTCACCTCTAGCCTAATCTACTTAATTTGCTTGTCTTAGGGGTTGGTATACGCTGTATCGGATCTTTGGAAGGTAAAATTATGTGTGTTTCTGATTCCCTTCTCTCTATCTCTCTTTCTCTTCGACATCTAGAAAAAAAAAGATTGAGATGATTTCCTGAGATGCATAGGGGTAGGAAACTTTCTTCTAATCCCACTATTCTAATTCAAAGGAATGATCACACAAAGATGGAAGCGAGGGATAGGAAATTTTCCTATTACCTAAGTATTCGCCTACACTTTGCAGAGAAAATTAAAAAAAAAAAATCGAAAGAAAGTAAAAGAAGAGAAAAAGATTCAGAGAAGAGAGAAAAAGGGAAGAAAGAGATAAGAAAAGACTACATGTGTGTTTAGATAGTTTCTTGAGTAAGAGTCCATGTGTCATTTGATCTATTCTCCCAAGGTAAAGTCTACACCTTTTTATTCTAAGAAAAAAGGTTTATAGAGGGGTATGTCAGACAAGTATTAGCTAAGTTGTTGGTTACATGGTTTGATTGCTGATACACTAAAATTGGATCTTGCTACTGTCAAGTTAACAATGGTTGTTGTAAAACTTTAAATTCAATTCCAGAGGACTAGTTTACACTTTATCTTTATGGGATCAATATCAAGCTAAAACAATAGAGTGTTCTAAACTGAAAATTCGCAGAGAGCGAGAAATAGAGAGCAAGGTAGTTTGAATTCAGATTAAAGAGAAGCCAGCCTAGGGTGGTTTGATCGGCTGTAAACATTTGTGAGCCAAACAATTATTCAAGTTCAATTAAGAGTTAGTCTAGAACTCGAAACACTCAAGATAGAACAGCCCACTCTCGTGGTTCTGCTCCCTTTCCCAGCAGTCCTAAACTCTCTTTTGGGTTGAAGCGCGACGACGAGCATTAGAGATCGAGTCCGATATGTTCACAATACACCCTAACATCTACTCTCGCTGGTTAGGGATGTAATGCTAATACATGCTATGTCTAGCAACCTATTACACGGTTAATGAATAGATTAAACGTAAGTTCATGCATTAAGTGATCAGATTAATGCAAGCAATAAGAACAGCTATGAATGAAGACAATCGATTTATAACTTATTTATGTCAAGCTCACAGATCTAACACCCTAACACCCTAGACTAAGCAAGGTGACTACTCGTTCATGGCACAAGGAAACACATAGATCATAACAGGAGAAGACATGAGATACTGCTACAATAAAAAAGAAATAAGGTTCAGGAGGTTCTTCTCTAAATCGAGAGAGATGGCCTTCTCCCTTCTAGGGTAGCAAATCGCCAAGTACAATTCTCAAAGGTCTGGTTTCTTATGAAAAAGTAGTCTAGAAAGAATAATAGAAATAAGAAAAGATATATTGCAGGTCTCTGACGGCTGCAAGAGAGAAAATAGGGATGATTAGGGCAAATCCCGAAATATTAGACGTTTCCATAAAAACCTCTGCCGCGGGAGCTGGGAATCGCTTGCTCCACTCACTCGGGAACATTCGTCAGGTTGCTCCGCTCAGTTTAAACGCAGAAAACTCCAACATGCATTATTTTCTTCATGTGTCCCTCCTAGAGCTTCTTAACCTACTCCAGACTTGTAATGACTCAAAAAGGACTAAACTCACTCGATAAAGACCTGAAAACACTTTGGAAAACATATGCAAAATGTGTCAAAAACACACTATATCAGTTGCTAAGCTAGGGTATAGTACATAGGTACCTCTAAAGATGACACTGATTCGATGTAGCTTTCAACATTGCAGAGGTGATAATAGTAAGTTTGTAACTGTGTGAGTCCCTGAGATTTCAAACCTCTTTCACATGCTTATTCTATGTTTTGCTTAAGGAAAAGCAAAAGAATAAGTCTAGGGAGTTTATATAATATCGATTTTACTAGTTTTCACCTATATTATATATGATTTTTAGAGTCTATTATATGTGTTTGAAGTCTATTTTAAAGTTTTTTCAAGTCAAGATATGTTTTGGAGCAATGTGGAGATTATGGAGCATTTAAGAGATTAGTGATGAACAAAGTCGTAGATGTTGAAGAAATCAGAAGTCAAAGTCAAGATTCAAGAAGAGTGTCGATCGACACTTCCTTGATTCGACATCCTCACGTGTAGATGAGCCAACTTTATTCAATATCGACTAAAGCCCAGAAGATCCACATAAACTACAAGAATACACATGGCCGACTTATACCTAGTATTTAGGTGTTTTTGCCATTGTTTGGGAACTAAGCCACCCACAACTACTTAGCATTGTTAGAAGTTTTTAGTTATTGTTTTGAGAGAAAATCAAGAACTTCTTCAAAGCTTTTGTTGGAACTCGAGTTTTTCTATCTTATTCTATTTATGCATTCTAATAAGATTACTTTTATGATTTCTTTAATCATGTATGAGTAGTTTATTTTGTTAGATTGAGGGTTTTCATTAGAGTTTATATGAATTACTGAAACATAGAATTTCTAGGGTTAATCTTTAGGATCCTTCTTCAGAATTGGACTTATTGCTTCTGTTCTAGAATAGCTAGCTATAACAATCAACTTAAGATATTGATAACTACGACAATAGGTTCATTACCTTACATTAATTCTGCTGAGCTAGGTTGTTAGATACATGCGAAAGCTGGTTTAAGTTAACTTAGTGAACATATCGATTAGGATGTTAATGCTTACCTAAGGAAGCATCGATCGACACTCATTCAGTAGTATCGATTAACGCTTCGCTCGCATGTGAGGGCTCAAACAAAGTCGTCACAATGAGAGCTTGCTTTGGAGGCTTTAAGGCTAAATAAGTTTGATAACCTAACAGTGGTCGTTTGATTCTTGTTGGTTGATGACATGATGAAAGCGTGCGGGTTAAGGTTTATTTTAAAGTAGGCAATCTATCAAATTAACCCTATGAACTACTCTTGCCAAGAGAGGTTTAATTGTAGTACTTAAGATCGAATCCACAGAGAGCGAGGGGACACAATAAATTTCTATATTCCTAATGGCTAAGCTAGGCAAGGTATAAATATGAGGCTTATTGTAACTTTATTTGAAAAGGAAATTGTCTAGATAAGTAAAGTTGATTCAAATATGGAAAAGATAGATCTAGAGTTTCAGGCAAGTGAATTATAGTGGATGAGATGCAGGGAATTATTAATATGCAAGGACCTTATTCAACTAGTCTGACCCCCTATTGTTCTAACTCTTGTATGCATACAAAGGAGTCAACCGTCGACCGACGGCTAAGGCCGAGTGTCGATCGACGCTATCAGACAAGAAGTTCGTCCGCTAGATTAATTAAACCAGATCTCGCATGTATCTAACAACCTATCTCAATGGAATCAATTCTGACACAGAACCTACTCTCATAGTTGTTCATGTCCAAGGTTCATGTTTCTAGTTAGCTACTCTAGAACGAAAGCATTAAACACAATTCTAAAGATTGATTTTTCTTCATCCTAGCAATTCTATTTTGAGGCTAATTCATTTATACTATTATATACCATAAATCTAACAAGAGAATTACTCAGACATAATCATAGAAAGCATGATAGACTAAATAATATAATGCATAGAATAAAAAATAGGGTTCCAATACAATTCTCTGAATGAGTTCATATCTTCTCCACTAAACTAGTAAGAAAACTAAAAATTGTAAATAATACTTCGTGTAATATGAAATTTGTCTCTCTGCCTGAAAATGGCAAAACCTTTATAAACTAAGTCAAAATTCGTTCAGGGGCATTCTCGTATGTCCTGAGTTTGGTTTGAAGTCAGTCAATACTTCTGCGAGTAGGCCGTCGATCGACAAAAGTTTGCTTCTTCGATCGATGGTCTTGATTGACTTTGACTCGGACTTAGCTGATCGTTAACAGTTATTAGATATCTCCTCTGAATGCTATAACAATCTCTATTATCTTCATAATTCTCCAAAACGTACCTTAACCTTAAAAGACTTTAAAACACAGTCTAGACATACATAGTAGACTCCAAATAGGGTCCAACTGATGGTCTAAACCTGGTAAATAACAAGGCATATCACATGGCGACAGTGGCTCCTCCGGTGTAGAAGAAATGGTGTTGTAGTTTGACGTCATAAGCTTTTCAGAGCCTGAGGTCCTTATTTGACAGCTTAATGAAAAGATAATGATGTTCCCTTGTGTTCTTGGCTGATACTTATTGTTTTTATATATTTGCTTTCTTTTTGCTTGGACAATAAAAGCCCGTCAAAAATGTGCCATATTATTTGGCAATTAATATCAGGTCAGGTGGTGGTGACACGGAGTCTGAACTACCGACACATGAGATGCGATAACTATTGTCCAAGATGTGGAGAATCGGATGAATCTGTGACTCATGTGATTTTTGAGTGCCCACCAGCATTACAAGTATGGTCTTTATCAAGGATACCGTCTAGTCCAAACATCTTCCTAACGTCGAGCATCTATACAAATATGGACTATCTGTTCTGGAGGAAGGATAGATTTGAGGACTCGTCTCTGGACAGGGACCCCTACCCATAGATAACATGGTATATTTGGAAAGCTCGGAATGATAAACCCTTCAGAGGAATTGATTGAGATCCCTAGGAACTAGCCAGATATGCCGAAAGCGAATGTAACGCTTGGTATACTGCAAAAGAGTATGTATCTTTACCACAACAGGAGTCCTCCTTAGACGACTCCTGAATCCAACACTTACATAATATATGTATGATCGATGGGTCGTGGACCTCCGATTCACAATTCAGTGGACGCGGATGGGTTTGGAAGGATGAGCACGGGAATACGCATTTTATGGGAACGGGGTACTTAGCAAGAAGAGAAGCAGCGTTGCACACGGAGTTGGATGCATTGAGATGGGCTATGGAATGTATGGTCCAGCATTCGGCATGACAAAACTTTGGAACATATTGTAAGGACCTGATTGCAATGCTAAAGTATCCTCAAGAGTGGCCAAGCTTTGCTACCGAATTGGAAGCTATCAAAACGATGGAATTCAAGATCTCTTACATTCCTAGGACGCAAAATCGAATAGCTGATTCCTTAGCTAGGACAGCTCGTTCTTTCCATCCTAAATTTTGTTATTTTGGTTGTTCTATTCCGGCCTGGTTACCGAGGCCACCTCAAACTACTCAAGTTTGAGTAATGGAATAACCTTTTGATGCCAAAAAAAAATAATCAACTAAGCAAGTAATGCACTAAAAACTAAAAATAAGCACATTTTTTACAAAATTTATAAAACTTACTCTTCAGTTATTTTATTAGTTAAGAAAAATGTATTAATTTAATAACTATTTAAAGACAATCAAGATTTGAGCTGAGTTAATTATCTATATAAATTAAAAATCAGCTGCGGTATTTGACTTCATTCATCGTCAAGTGCACATGCCGCTGGTTACATATCGGTGATGAACATTGAGTTGGCAATAGGCAAACATACTAATAAGCTAATGTAAAGTATTTTCTTACTTCGACTAATGTGAAAATACTTAGAACATGGATTTTGGTCTAAGCAAATGTCATAACGTCCCGGATATCAGGTACAAGAACAATGTTAACATACATGTTTATTTTAGTATTCAAAAATTCGGTAGTCTTATGAACCGAGTGGATTGTCATAACTTCTATATGGATCATGGTCAATGAACCATGGTCGATGGACTAGTGGTCGGCCCATCCATTACCGGCCCAAACATAAACCTAGTCAATATAAGTTTAAATCCTAGCCCAAATAGGTTTAGGGTTAGAGAAATGGAAAACATATTCCTTGTTGGTTTTGGAGATTATCTTTTTCCTAGATTTGTAGTATTTCCTTTTCTTGGTCGGTTGTAATCCTTATATAAAGGAACCTCCTTAAGCTTATGAATAACAAGTCGTTCACGATTTACTCTCACCTTCTCTCTTTGATTTACAACACGTTATCAGCACGATCTTTCTCCCATAAACCCTAAGCTAAATCGATCACATAAACCCTAATCTCTTTCATCTCTTTTCATCCGACAAGAACCCTAGGTGTCCATACTTTCCTTTTTGCTCAAACCCGATAGAAGAAAAGGAAAATCAGTTCATCCACGAAGAACAAACTCATCCGTGAATCCAAGGATCGATTTAACCCGTGAAACAAGTTCATCACTTCAATCCCCTCTCTTGTGGTCCGATTCAAATACGATAAGAACAAAAGGTAACTCAATGAACCCTAGATTCTAAAACATCAAAATCGAATGAATTCTTGATCAAAACTAAGACCTAAAACTGATTAAGGAACTTAGAAAGAATTGCTAAGTTGCTGGATAGATTGTTTGCTAAACATGGTTTGATTGTTTGATTAAAACCCTAATCAAAAACATTAATGTGCAAGTCAAACATAAATGACCTTGCTTGATTAAATTGATTGTTTAAAGGATAGAGGTTGCTTGATTATTACTTTGGCCGATTTAGATTGCTATCTAGGTTGATCTTAAACTAAAACCTAAATCGATTAAGGCATAAACCCTAAAATCCCAAAACTCGATTGAAACCCTAGAAGTACATACTCGTTTCTTGCTTTAATCCGATTTTCTTAGGTTGCTAGATTGATTGTTAATTCATGTCTTAACCTTAGACGATTGTTAGGTTAATTAGGGAATTATCCCTAATGAAAAAAACCCTAACCCTAAAACCACATAGGCCAAACCCTAAAATCATGAGCCCTAATCTTTGATTGATCTTGTATGTGAGTTAGGTTGATAAATTGTTTGATAAAACATAGTTTGGCTGAATCAAAACCTAATTTGGCCGAATCTGAAACCCTAATTTGGTTAAACATATACCGATTGACATTATAAATGAATCCGACCATAAAGTCTCAAGACTCGACCAGATTGTGATCCATTGCATAACTTGATCGATTGTTTAGTTATGGATATTTGAACATATAGATCACAAACTGATAGGACTATTGCATCATTTATCATGGCCGTGTGGCCTTGCTTATTTAATCTTGGTCGAATTGTTTGAATGCTTGGTCGATAGACTTGATTGCCCTATAATTGATTGATGTGAAACCTAAATTGATTGATATATGGTTTCAGATGTCGAAACTCAACAACCTAGACTATGCATCCCTAAATCTCTCTGGAGACAATTACCTACAATTGGCATTGGATACAAAGATTATCCTTAAAGTATAAAGGACTTGGCGAATGTACTGTTGAGAACAATGTCTCAAGTGAGAAAGATCGATACATGGCTATACTCATTATTCGCCATCACCTTTCTGAGAGTCTCAAAGATCAGTACCTAACCATTGATAATCATCTGGATCTTTGGAATGAGTTAAAGATAAGATATGAAAGAAAGGTGATATTGCCAAAGTCATTATTTGATTGGAGGAATCTGAGGATCCAAGACTATAAGTCTGTCGATGAGTATAACTCAGCCCTATTTAAAATTGTTTCTCTATTGAAACTGTGTGGAGAGGTCATAATAGATAATGACATGTTGGCAAAGACATTTTCCACCTTCCACACAAGCAATGTGTTGTTACAACAACAATATAGAGAAAAGGGCTTTAAGACATATGATGATCTGATCTCGTGCCTACTATTGGCCGAAGCAAACAATGAGCTGTTGATGAAAAACACTGAAATGAGACCTCCTGGATCAACCCCATTACCAGAAGCCAACAAGGCCATGAATGAGAAGAAAGAAACTAAAGAAAGCAACCATGTCCATAACAGACCACACGGCCACAGCCGTGGTGGAAGGAATGGTCGTGGTCGAGGGCAGCATAACTCATACGGTCGAGGCAGTTACTCGAACTATGGCCGAGGGAACCACAATAACCGTGGTCGTGGTCCCAGTTTCGACCATGGTCGAGGTAGAGGTGGTCGTGGTACATCTTTTAAACCACCACACTCGACCAAATCTGCTTGCCATAGAAGTGGTATGGGAAATCATTGGGCAAAGAATTGTAGGACTCCCAGGCACCTTGTTGACCTATACCAAGAAAGTATCAAAGGGAAGAATCCAGAAGCCCATTTGGTCCAAGATGATAATGGTGATTTCGATCATGATCAAGATGATCTTATGGAATATGAAACTTCTTATTGTCTTAAAGAGTCTAGTTGATTTTGGCATCAAACCTTGTTTTGTTTTCAATTTGTTTCATGTTTCTTTGACCTTATGTTTCTTTGCAGTATTACTTGATTGTTTTGCTTTGAATTTTATAATAAGATGAATGGTTTTCTATTTGATAAAATGAAAGATGATACGAGCATACTGATTGTGGACAGTGGGTTCAGCCATACCATTCTAAAAGACAAAAGATACTTCATAGACTTGTCCTTACAAAATGCCAATATAAGTACCATAGCCAATATAAGTACCATTGCGGGTATAGCTAGCCTTATTGAGGGCCACGACCAGGCGAGTATCTTATTGCCTAATGTCACACACTTAGAGATAGAAAATGCTCTATACTCGCCCAGCTCTAAAAGGAGCTTATTTAGTTTCAAAGATATAAGGCTAAATGGTTATCATATTGAAACAATGGGCGAAGGAAACAAAGAGTTCCTTCAGATACTTGATCATGCCCAAGGCCATAAGAAAGTGGTCGAGACTATACCTGCATTCTCTACTGGTCTATGCTATGTTACGACCAGTATGATAGAGGCTAATGCCACAATGAACAAAAGATTCACTGATGATTTCACTTTATGGCACGACAGGCTTGGCAATCCTTGTTTAAACATGATGTGAAACTCATAATGAATACTAAAGGGCACATCTTGAAAGAAAGATGAGTTATCCCAAAGAATCTCACGTCTGTAGCATGTACACAAGGGAAACTCATTGTTAGGCCATCACCAGTCAAAGTGACTAAGGAAACAATAAATTTTCCGGAAAGGATACAAGGAGATATATGGGGACCAATATACCCACCTTGTGGGACGTTTAGATATTTCATGGTCCTCAAAGATGCATCGACCATATGGTCGCATGTATGCTTATTGTCCACATGAAATTTGGCATTTGCAAGATTGCTTGCACAGATCATAAGATTAATGTAACATCCCGAGTTGTGATATGTGGAAAGGCTTAAGAGAATTGATTAGGCTACCTATGTCACCAAAGTTGACTTACCTTTTCCGTCACACCTCCGTTTAGAACTCCAGGGTTAAGCGTGCTTGCGCTGGAGTAGTGAAAGGATGGGTGACCTATCGGTAAGTGATTCGCGATACTGTGTGAGTGAGGTCAAAGCACAGGAAAAGGTCATGTGGTGATTGCAGGGTCAGTAAACAATGATTTTGAGCCTTAGAAAAACTAACGCACGACCGTCGGATGGGATGGGACCAATGGGTCGAGAGAGCGGGCGTGGGTTG
Source organism: Moricandia arvensis (assembly GCA_905132765.1). Taxonomy (NCBI): domain Eukaryota; kingdom Viridiplantae; phylum Streptophyta; class Magnoliopsida; order Brassicales; family Brassicaceae; genus Moricandia; species Moricandia arvensis. Next base: position 23,531 of record CAJHQP010002850.1, on the reverse strand, counting down.
CCCATTAGCCTTGGGCGGTCGAGGCGTTACAAGTGGTATCAGAGCTGGTTAGCCGTCTCGGTTCTGACCCGAGAGGCGTCTTGAGACCTGTCATAGGGCGCAACGAGGGCATTGCGATCTTTGAGAGGGGGTGAATTGTAACATCCCGAGTTGTGATATGTGGAAAGGCTTAAGAGAATTGATTAGGCTACCTATGTCACCAAAGTTGACTTACCTTTTCCGTCACACCTCCGTTTAGAACTCCAGGGTTAAGCGTGCTTGTGCTGGAGTAGTGAAAGGATGGGTGACCTATCGGGAAGTGATTCGCGATACCGTGTGAGTGAGGTCAAAGCACGGGAAAAGGTCATGTGGTGATTGCAGGGTCAATAAACAATGATTCTGAGCCTTAGAAAAACTAACACACGGCCGTCAGAAGGGATGGGGCCCATGGGCCGAGAGAACGGGCGTGGGTGGCCCATTAGCCGTGGGCGGTCGAGGCGTTACAAGTGAATTGTAACGAGCGTGAACTTAGGGAGGCCCATTTACTCTAGTAATTAAATACCGATAGCTCTTTTTTTTACTTTGCCCACATTGGAAGTTTAGAAAACCTACCTCCCTTCCTTTTCCCTATATAATAACTTCATCCTTTCCCTTTTATTTTCATCAAGTCAAAGCAGTGCTTTGCGAGTGACAAGTTGTTGAATTATCCGACGACGAGTCACTAAGTAATCTTCCGGCGAGATTTTCGGTCGAGTTTCCGGACGAGTTTCTGGGCAAGTTCTCGGGCGAGATTTCTGGTAAGTTTACCACCTCCCTATTTCTATTCATGGAAAGTTCTAGTTAGAGGAATTTCTAGTTTAGGAAATCTGCCATTTTAGGAAAATTTTTATTTTAGGAAAGTTGTTATTTTAGACAAGTTCCTATTTTAGGAAAGTTTCTATTTTAAGAAAGTTGATATTTTAGGAAAGTTGTCATTTTAGGGAAGTTGTCTTCTTAGGAAAAATTCTACTTCTGAAAACTTTATTTCTTGAGACTCTATGTCGTTGATTCTCTCGTGTTGCAGTTGACCTTAGTTGACCATCTTCCACTGATCATTCCAGCCAGTGGCTAAGGTGAGGGCTACTCCGTTTAATCTCGTGCTAGTTTAGTACAACTATTATAGAAAGCCTAGTTTCAAAACATGTTCCATCTCTGTGAATCGAGTTTGCATGAGAGTCTTGTTTGTTATTATTTTATGCTTGTTAAACCGGATATATGATGTTAGAGGATTCAACTATTGAGTGGATTGTGTGATGTTAAAACTGCTATATATAAATATATAATATAAGTCTATTGTTATGAGATTACGGGGCACACAAATATTTGTGCGAACGGCGCATTGTGGAGATTGTGGGACACAAAGACATTTGTGTTAGCGGCGCATTGTATAGAGATTGCAGGGTATATAGACGTCTATGCTAGCGGCACACTGTGTGGAGATTGCGGGGTACAAAGACGTTTGTACTAGCGGTGCATAGGAGATTGCGGGGTCGAGGATGGACTCTTGTACTAACGGCGCATAGAGCTATATATATACATATATCCTTATGAGGAGAATGCGGGTTGCAGAGATTAGTTATGTACTATCAGACGCATTGATTGTTATGTGTGGTGTAATAGGCATCGTGTTTGCTTCATACTAGAGCTAGGCCTACATAGTCATAGTGCTATGTACTGAGTCAGTGGTTTGCGGTTTAGCATCCCATACCTTACTGAGTGACTCCCATGTTGCTCACCCCTCCTTGTTCCCCTTTCAGGTGATACTAGCGATCAGGAGTGATCATTTCAGATTGGTGTTTTTGGGTGTTTTCATTTCCTTTCAGACTTTTGGATTTACGCTTATCATTATTTATCGTACTATTTATATTTATTTGGAGTTATGGTGTTTTGAGACGATTTATGAAAATTAATAAATGGAATTTTCAAGATATTATTATTTATTATGTTATTTCGAAAACACGGGTTTTACAATTAAAGGCTCACTTTCCAGATTTTTCTTCAAAAACTATACGTCTAGATAATGCTGGTGAATTCACTTCCCAAGCTTTTAATGATTATTGTATGTCCGTGGGGGTAACTGTGGAACATAATGTGGTACATGTCCATACACAAAACAGCTTGGCCGAATCATTCATTAAAAGAATCCAATTGATAGCTCGACCATTACTCATGACATCGAAACTCCTAGTATCTACTTGGGGACATGCAGTTTTACATGCAGCCGAGCTAATTCGCATCCAGCCATCTAGTGAACATAGGTATTCACCATCCCAATTGATTACGGGTCATGAGCCAGACGTGTCCCATCTCAAAACGTTTGGATGTGTAGTATATGTACCAATGGTTCCACCACAGAGAACTAAGATGGGACCCCAAAATAGGATAGGAATATATGTTGGATATGATTCTCCCACTATAATCAAATACCTTGAGCCAACCACGGGTGATTTATTTAAGGAAAGGTTCGCAAACTCTCATTTTGAAGAGTTAAACTATCCAACGTTTGGGGGAGATAATAAATTGGTAAGAGAAATTGAATGGAATCGTCCATCAGTGTCTTGGCAAGATCCTCGGACTAAAGAATGTGATATAAAAGTCCAAAAGATAATACATTTGCAAAAGTTAGCTAATCAATTGCCAAACTCATTTGCTGACCCAAAGAAAGTGACAAAGTCACATATACCAGTTTGTAATGCACCAGTAAGAATTGATGTCCAAGAGGGACAAAGTCAAGTTGCTACAACGTCTAACACACGTCTAAAACATGGTAGACCAACTGGTTCCAAAGATAAGTTTCCTCGAAAGGTTAAGAAAGGTGCAGGAAAGAAAATCGAGGCAATCGACATGGTCGACCCAACCATAGTCGAACCGGCCGTGGTCGGACCAACCACAGTCGGACAGCACATGGTCAAACCAACCATGGACGAACCAATACCAGACCAAGTCGATCCGAATGGACCAAATAAAGATGTTTGGGACGCCAAACTTCCAGGTACTAAGGATATTGATAACAATGAAATCTCAATCAGTTATCTTATGTCTAGAACAAAATGGAACAGAAAAGATATCGACATAGATGATATATTTGAATACAAAGTAGCACTTGAGCTTATGGATTTGAATGAGGATCAGGAAACCACGTCTATATTAGAGCTCACTCGTAGATCAAATTGGCTTAAATGGAAAGAAGCCATAAACGTGGAGTTAAACTCTTTAAAGAAGAGAAATGTGTTTGGTCCGATTATAAGGACACCATATGATGTAACCAATTGGATATAAGTGGTTCTTTGTGAGGAAGAGAAATGAACACGGTGAAGTCGTGAGATATATGGCAAGGCTCCTTGCACAAGGATTCTCACAGAGACCAGGAATAGATTATGAGGAAACATATTCCCTTGTGGTGGATGCTACTACATTTCGATTTCTAATCAATCTGGCTATAAGAGAGAAATTGGATTTACACTTAATGGATGTAGTAACAGCATACTTATATGGTCCACTAGATAATGAGATATACATGAGAGTTCCAGATGGTATTGAGCTCAAAGATAAGAATAGTTCTCGAGAACAACATTGCATCAAACTGAACAAATTCCTTTTATGGAATGAAACAAAGTGGCCGAATGTGGTACAATAGACTGAGTGAATACTTAGTGAAAGAAGGATATAAAAATGATTCGATCAGTCCATGCATATTCATAAGGAAGTTTGAAAACAAAGGACTTGTGGTTATAGCAGTGTATGTTGATGATTTGAATATCATAGGAACATCTGGAGAAATTTCCCATAATAGTTGAATATCTCAAGAAAGAATTCGAAGTGAAAGAGCTAGGTAAAACAAAGTTTTGTTTGGGATTACAGCTTGAGTACATAAACAATGGAATCCTTGTGCATCAAATGGCATATACTGAAAATGTACTCAAGATATTTAACATGGACCAATGTCACCCATTGTCATCGCCCATGGTCGTTAGGTCCCTTAGTCCGGAGACCGACCCATATGGTCCAAAGAAAGACTATGAAGAAATACTTGGTCCATAAGTGCCATATCTTAGTGTCATAGGAGCCTTGATGTATTTGGCTAGCCACACTCGCCCAGATATATGTTTTGCAGTAAACTTATTGTCGAGATTTAGTTCATGTCCGACCAACAAGCACTGGAATGGGATTAAACATATACTTTGTTACCAAAAAGGAACGAAAGATCTTGGATTGTTTTATACTAACTAATCACAAGAAGGTTTAGTTGGTTTTGCTGATGCAAGTTACTTATCAGATCCACATCATGCACGATCCCAGGCAGGTTATGTATTTACTATTGGTGGAACGGCCATATCCTGGAGATCCATGAAGCAAACCATAGCAGCCACATCATCCAATCATGCCGAGATTTTGGCTATTCATGAAGCAAGTAGGGAATGCGTTTGGTTGAGATCCATGACTCAACACATCCAATCAGACTGCGGGATGGTCGATGGAAAATATGAACCGACCATCATGTATAAAGACAATGCAGCATGCATAGCTCAGCTCAAGGATGGATATATCAAAGGAGATAGGACGACACACATCTTGCCAAAGTTCTTCTTTACACAGGAGTTGCAAAAGGCAGGAGAGGTCGAAGTGGTTCAAGTCCGATCGAGTGACAATTCAGCCGACCTGTTCACCAAATTATTGCCAACCTCGACCCTGAAGAAGCTTATACATCAGATTGGAATGAGAAGATTGAATGATCTTCAGTGAGGTACGAAATAGGGGAGTAATACACAGTGTACGCTTTTTCCTTAGCCATGGTTTTATCTCATTGGGTTTTTCCTGGCCAAAAGTTTTAATGAGGAATACCTAAAGTGTATTACACGGTTATGACATCCAAAGAGGAGTGTTATGAACCGAGTGGATTGTCATAAACTCTATATGGATCATGGTCGATGAACCATGGTCGATAGGCTTGTGGTCGGCAAGAAGGTATATCAGATGAGATAACTTGACGCTTGGGCAAGAAGGTATATCAGATGAGATAACTTGACGCTTGGGCAAGAAGGTATATCAGCATGGTAACAGACAATGATCAGCAATAGGAAAGTAACCACATGCCAAACTATAACAGATTAATAGGAACATCTGAGCTTGTGAAATATTTATTATAAATTTTTTCCTATCCGAAAACCTTCCACAGAGTTATCAAATACAATGAGCAGAAAGTGTTGAACAACTCAACATGACAAGTTGACTAGGAGAAGAAAGGAGAAGGACCAAAGCCATGGTTGGAAACAGAGGCTTTGTAAGACGGGATATTGTATGACGTAAGAGAGAGTCGCGATGAGACCTCAGTGATCGTTATGAGATCACAGTAGATATCCTCTTTGCTTTGTAGTCGGTATCGGGATTTGGATTTCTCCTTTAGGTAATCAAAAGTATTATTCAGTATTCTTTATGTTTCAATGAGAGAGCGATTGAGAGAAAGAGGGTCGAGAGTTCCTTAATACGAACTTAACAGAGTTCTATCAAATACCAAATATAAAATTGTTCTTCTTTCTTGAAGAAACAGTACATTGATAGGCACATGCTTATATACGAACATAATTGACTGTATATATGTAATAATTAGTACTAACAAAGTTTAATGTATGTTGCTTATAGGAAGACAACGTATTTCAAGGTACTGTATATCTGGACTTGAGTGAGGTTCGGAACTGATACCCACAAATGAAGAACACGAAGCCTAGTGGAGACCAGCTTGCCTCTCCCACGTGAGATCAGCGGAGAACTCAGACAATGCGGATCTTGGATCTCCTTCAGCGATAGCCAAGTAATATAGGGCAGTTCCATCATCGACGTGCATGCTTCTCCTTAGAGATTCAATTAGCCTCCGCTTTCCATGGGCAGATAGAGTGGAGAGATGATTCAAAGCAGATGCAGATTGTTCTCTCTTTGGTCCACCTTCGAGGTAAAGCACTGCTACTTCACGTTTGGCGTACTTGTCTACCTCAACGTAGCAAGTGGTGTTAACGAGAATTTCAGGATTGCTTATTGGGATAAGCAGTCTGTCTCTTGAGTAAATCCCATGGTCGCTCATCATGTTGTTTAGTCGCTTTATGTCCATAACCTGCGTTGTTCAAGGAAAATCTCAACTTAAGATCATCAATCTAGCCATGGTACACAAAAGAGAAACCATAGAGCTCCGAAGTTACAAAGCTTTAGAGCTATAGGTCAGACAGGGGAGGTTTAGTGTGCTCAGAAAACTTACAAAGGAAAAAGTAACAAGATGGTAAAAAGATTTTCAGGCCGAATAAATCCATATGAAATAGCAGCACTTTATGTTACAAAAAGGCTGATGACAAACTTCTTCTTCAAAAAACATAGTTCAAAGGAAAAACGCTATACAAAGTTCAAATGAACTGTTTGTATTAGATAAGGAAAGCATTGAGCTTAACTAAATCAGTCAAAAGAACTTCATGTAGCTCAAAATTTCTATTATCTTTATTTTTAAATTTTAAAAGCAAAGAATACAAGATTGAAATTACATCTTACTATGAATTCATGCAATAATCAAAGGGAAAAGATTAGATTGAGTAGCTAAATCGAAGAGATCCGAAAGGAAGACAAAAAAAAAAGAGATTTACATTGCAATCGAAGACGAAAGAGGTACCTGAACGGAATACTTAACGGCGAGGCTAGTCACGCTATCACCACGACTGATCCGATGAGAGATGGCGAATTTCCAGATTCCGTTATCTCTCCAGAACGCCCCTGAAGCCGGTTTCCCCACAAGTTTCTTGATCCGCCATGGCGCTGTGAAAGCAGACGCCACCAGATCCTTCTCTGTGGCGACGGAGTTCCAAACTCTGCAAACGCAGCTCGCACGCGCTAGATCGGCGACTGTGAGCCTCTGGAAGATAAGGCGTAGTGTGTCACGGCATGAAAGTGCCATGAAGTGAGAATTCAGCGGCGAGATGGTGGCCGTTGATTGATCGGAAGATTCGGTGTGGATAAGAGACGCGACGAGGAAATCGTTGCTCTCGTTTTGATCGCAGCAAAAGCAATCCATAGAGAAGAAGCGTGGAAGGATATATATCCACACCTTCTTTATTTCCTACGAACCATTGCTATTTCCTACCACTAACAGAAAAATGTCTTGTTTTATTTGATATAATTACAGTTTGGTGTGTTACCAAAAAAAAATTACAGTTTGGTCATACTATTATGCCTTGTTCGGGAACGCGCTAGGCGCTGTACGTGCGGCCATATGGAGCCTAGCGCCAAATCAATTATCCGGAGATTGTACGGGGATTAATCGAGACCTAGTTTTAGGGTTTTTATATTAGTTATGATATATATATATTGTATATTGTAGCCTAGTACATCAAATGTTGTGTTGGTACAGTGGCTAAGACGTATAGAATGAGTCCTAAGTTATGGGATTAATTTTCCAGCTGTGTAATCTTTGGGTTTTTTTCAGCTTAACCTTACTGAAGGGTAGAATGAACATTTTCTTGTCATCCTCTTCCTTAGTGTAGACGATCTGCAACTCAATTTCAATGGCGGCCATATATTTTTTTCTCAAAGTTTCATCTTTTTCTTCCGTTTTTTTTAGTGTTTACACTCAAAACTGTTAGATCTATTATATAAACTCGATTTCTGGAATTCCAGTGAGCAAAAAGTGAGTTTTTCAAAAATTTCGATTTTTAAGCCGATTATGTCAAAATTGTTGCGGCTCTCATCCGCCTACCGCTTATCTGCCGTCGATACGGCCGCGGAGACCGAGTTTTAGAACAAGGCTATTATGTGTAGCAATTAATTAATGATTAAAATAGATCTAAAAAAGTTGGGGAATTTTTTAAAATATCACTTTTTTTGTATCACCTTTCATTTTTATCTTCATTAAAGAGACATTTTCAAAAATACAACTTTTATAAGGGGTAAATTTTTTTAAAATTAATTAAAATCCTAAATTTTACATTATTAAACCCTACCCCCACCTTACACCACCCCTTAACTCTAAACCCTAAGTCTTAAATTAATTAACTCAAGGGTAATAAGTGTGTTTTTTCCTCTTAAAAAACAAGAATAAAAGTGATTAAGGTATTTTTGAAAAGTAGTACAAGAAAAGTGGTATTTTTGATAATTTTCCAAAAAAAATTTATCCCCAAAATAAAATTTAAAGAGAAAAATGACAAAAATAAATTTTATTAAAGAGTGTAAATATACATTTATATCGCTTGAGTTAACTAATATAAACTTAGGATTTAGAGTTATGAGATGGAGTTTTTGGGTGAGATTTAAAATTTAAAAAATAAAAAATATATATTAAAATTTTTAAAATAAAAAAATCTATTTTAATTATTTTTAAGGCTATTTTTGTGAAAAAAACTTTTAAAATGACTAATTAAAAGATTTGCCCGTGTATAATTTTATGATATATTGTTCACGAGTTTTATTTGATGTTATTATAGTTAAATATTTTCTATTTTTTTATATATAGTTTATTTAACCATAATATTTATCTCTTTTAAAATATAATTTATTAATAAATATATTTTGAGATGTCAATAATATTTCTAAAAGTAAATATAAATACAGTAACTTGTTTTTTGTAGTGAATATGAGTTGCAAATGTTTAAATTTCATGTTAGAGAATATGCACCATCAATTGCTTTACTATGTATAGAGTGCACACGTATGACTCTTCTGGATAGGTTTGTTCTGCTTGGTGTGTCAGGCTCTTGATTGGATGTGGAGTGGCCTCGTGTTGGGGTTGTCTTCCTTTGCTCATTGTCGAGTGAACAAGATGAAGAGAAGGAAGAAATCACAAGATCAAGATTCAAATCTGAGAGGAAGAAAGAATAGGAGGTGGATAAGTCATGAAAAGGGTAGAGTTTCGCTGCATTTTCTCTTGCGGAGAAAAACATAAAGAGTTGTCTCTTTTTATAGGACAAGAAATTAAAAAATTATAAGGTTTACTACGCAAATCAGAAAAAAGAGCAATGGATAGTGAGTTTTGGACCAAATCAAGTTAATAATAAACAAACAAAATCATCTCGGTTATGAGAATCATGGTGTGACAACAATGATAGAGAATTAGTAGAGACGACGACTTGGAAAACTCGATTGGCAATCAAACAAGAGTTAGGATCATATGTAGAGCAAGTAGTTAAAGATTCACCTTTTTTTTGTCATCACACAAAATTTACAGACTCATCGACTCTGTAAACCACTCTGGTAGCTCTCCATCTATATGAACGACAAAAGACGACTGTTTCCTAGCACTGTTTTCTAGCACTGTGTGCAAGTGTATCTGCCTTTAAATTATGTATTCTGGGTATATGGATGATCTCTGAACTATGAAAGTGCGCCCGAAGGTTTATTATATCCACCAAATAATTCGCAAAAGCTGACCATTCGTCTGGTTCCGACACCATCTTCACCAGTTGAGAACAATCCGTTGCAAAAGTCACCTGGAATTGACGCAGATTCCTCATGCACTCCATTGCCCAAATAAAAAACTCTGCCTCCGCGTGAAAGGAAAATAAGGCAGCCCTAGTTGTAAAACCCGCATTTTCCGAAATAATAAAATAAATAATAATCTCTGAAAACTCCATTTACTAAATTCTCAAACGTCAACCTCAACACCATAAATCCAACAATAAAATAAATAGTCTGAATAAATATCGATAATAGTATAAATCCATAAGTCTGAAAAAGAAAGAAAAGAACGCCCAAAAAGCACCAGCCCAAAATGATCACTCCTGATCGTCAGTCTCACCTGAAAGGGGTAACGAAAGAGGGGTGAGTAATAGGGAAGTCACTCAGTGAGGTATGGGATGCTAAACCGCAAACCACTGACTCAGTACATAGCACTACGACTATGTAAGCCTAGCTCTAGCATGAAGCAAACATGGTGCCTATTACACCACACAGAACAATCAATGCGTCTAACGCATAAAATACAACCAATGCGCTGATAGTACATAGCTACTCTTTGCACCCCGCATTTCCTCATAAGGATATATGTATAAATCCAGGCAACTAGCACAGTAGTCCATCTCTGCACTCTCACCCACTGCGCGTCAGCGACTGATACAAACGTCTTTGTACCCCCGCAATCTCACTGCTTGTCGGCGGCTTACACAAACGTCTCTGTGCACCCGTAATCACACTGCTCGTCGACGGCTTACACAAACGTCTTTGTGCACCCGCAATCCACACAAACGGACTCATAATTATATACATATATATAGCCGTTTTAACATCACTCAATCCACACAACCGTTGAATCCTCTAACATCCTATATCCGGTTTAACAAGCATAAAATAATAACAAACAAGACTCTCATGCAGACTCGATTAACAGAGACAGAACATGTTCGAAACTAAACTTTCCAGAATAATAGTACTAAACTAGTTCGGGATTTAAACGGAGTAGCCCTCACCTTAGCAATTGGCTGGAATGATCAATGGAAGGTGGTCAACTAAGGTCAACTGCAACACCAGAGAATCAACGACTTAGAGTCTCAGGAAATAAAGTTTCCAAAAGTAGAAATTTTCCTAAAATAGAAACTTTCCTAAAATAGCAACTTTCCTAAAATAGCAACTTTTCTAAAATAGCAACTTTCCTAAAATAGCAACTTTCCTAAAATAGAAACTTTCCTAAAATGGCAGGTTTTCTAAACTATAAATTCCTCTAGCTAGAATTTTCCAAGAGTAGAAATAGGGAGGCGATAATTTACCAGGAAAATCGCCCGAGAACTTGCCCCCAAACTCGCCCGAAAACTCGACCGAAAATCTCGCCGAAAAATTACTTAGTGACTGGTCGTGTGATGTGATCATGGACCGGATCACTAAGGAGAACAAGGAGAGTCTAGATGAGCCACTTGAAGCCACATTGCACCAGCAGCCTGGTGATGATGCTCTAGCCATTCCTGAAGGTCCCATGACTCGTTCCAGAGTCAAGAAGCTTAAAGAGAATGTTGTTGGATTACTCACTTCACATCCACAACAAGAAAGTCTTGGACAAGGTCTGATCCGAGATGTCTTGATCACAATTCAAGCCATCTCTACATCAAGCTGAGTTAGTGTCTAGGCAAGACATGGGGTGCGTGCTCTTTTCCTTGCTTTTGGTTTTGTCCCACGAGGTTTTCCGAAGGAAGGTTTTTAACGAGGCCACAACTTGTCTTCACATCACTTAGGCCCTATCTCGGTCCAAGGCTAAAGAAGTTACATTTTTATTTCATTTTAAAGCTTATGTTAAAGTTAAACTATAGTTTCCTTTTTACTTATTTCCGAAACCCTAGAGAGCATGTTCTCGGTTTCTCCTTATTTAAACGGGTCTCTAAACCCTATTGTACTCATCCATCCTTTAATCAACGAGTTATCTTTTCTCCTTGACGGCTCTCTCTCTAAGACAAGTTGTCGAGTTCCTTCTGGTGTGTAGTATCCAGGAACCTAAGGGTGTTTGCTTGGTGTGTTATATCCGAGTTATTCATCTAGGAGTATCAAGAGATCTTATCATCCCTCTTGTGTCACCACTCGATCCACAACCTTGAAGAACTTGAGTCTCTGATTCGTTCTCGCAAGGATCTATCCATTCCCATCAACCAAAGAGCTTTATGCCATGGAATGGAAGTCGATTGTGTCAGGATGAACCGAGACATAAGTCAAGGATAAGTTAGGTGTTGAATCAAGCAAAGCTGAAGAACGTGCATAATTAAAGCTAGAAAAGTTCAATTCAAAAGCACTCTCTACCATGTGAATGTTACTAAAAAACACTTCGAGCTGATTAAGGATGTGCGACGGCCAAGGAAGCATGGGAAACTCTGCAAACACACTCTGAAGGAACCACTAAAGTGAAGATATCTTTAGGTGCATCCTGTTTTAGTTTTGTAAGTTGGAAATGTCACTGATCTAGTTAAAGATAGTGCATCACAATGACTTTTTGTGAAACCTATAACAAATTTTTCTAGCTACCTTTGAAAGTTTAGAAGACTTATTCTTGTTCCCTCCATGTATTTCTCTTATCTTCGGTAAATTCCTGGTCTCTGGCAGTGACCTGAAAAACAGATGCAGTGTGGCTTTGATTCTGCCTCCTCTTGGTTTGATTAACTTTGGTACTCCTTTGTAATGACCCGCTTCCATAGCATTTCTAATTTCAAAGGAAATAGATCAAGGGAGGTTTTCCACAAATGAAATTATTCTCTAAATATTGAAAATCCCTAAATCTAACATGATGATTACTCAAATATGATCAATGAAAACATGACCAAACATTGAATAAATTGCATGAAAGATTATAGATAGAGATACTGGAGTTCCAATTCAATCTCTGAAGGAGTTATGATATATCTCTCCAAAAGTTCTCAAAATCTCTCTAAGCGTAGAATAAATGATGGTCAAAACAGTGGCATAAACATAAATAATATAGGATAAAAGCACGATATGAGCTTTTTGTAAATAATGTAACTAATATGAGGCTCGGACTTCAATTTTCAGCATCAATTTCTTTAATGCTCCAAATAGGTCCATAATCTCTAAAATTCTCGGAAATGTATCTAAATTTGTAAAGACTTTAAAAATGACACATAACCCATATATAGACACTAAAACCACACATATAAATAGTCAAAACCGATTAAAACCATGTTATATCAACTTTCCCAGACTCATCTTTTATTTGCCCTCTAGCAAAATAAATTTTAAACATATGGAAGAGGTTTGAAAACAGAGAGATTCATTTACTCTTTAAAAACACCATTTTTACCTCTAGAATGTTGCAAGCCACACTAAATACTACTAATCTTAGAATGTACTTCCATGTATTCGACCTCTACTTAGCATCCAGCCCACAACTCACCAAGTACCATCTGACATACCTCTCCACTGATCTCAATTAAGAGATTAATGTGTAGGCTCGTCATGAGATTATTGATCAAAAAAATATTTGAAATCTTAGAAAATCAGGTTTTTGATCACACATGCAGTTTTTTCAAGTTCATTTCCTTTTTTTTTTTTTGCTTCACTCAGTCGATGTTTCCTTTTTTTGAAAGGTATTTTTTTTAATCGATTGAGTTTTGGGACAGACTTATGATTCAAGCTCTAATGATGTTTGAAACTAGCTCATGTTTTTCACTTCTTTTTGACATATATCTTTTCAATTTTTTGGGGTAAATTGAAAATATAGACCAAAAATTTAGCAGCATTTTACCAATAGAATATTACCAAAGTAAAGTTGTTTCATTAGTATAATATTTTATGAAACCCAAACTAAGCGGGTTGATTATTTTTTTAAAAAAAAATTTAAACTAATTAATATATATTAAAAACACTCTCATATTCTCCTTTTTCCAACCCGCAGTTTCACTTCCTCTGGATCCGACGACAACGATGTCATTATCATCGGCTGCGGTCCATCAGGCTACATAGCGGTGATAAAGGCAGAACAGCTCATTCTCAAGACAACCTGAATCGAGAAGCGCGGCACCCGTGGTGTTACTTGCCTTAACGTCGGTTGTATTCCTTCCAAGGTGATTCATAAACCTCGATCATGCAGATTTTCTCAAATTTTAATATTCTTTTGTTGATGTTGTTCTTGGATTATCAATGAGATTCACTAATCATATTTGTTTGTACCGTTTTAGTGTTGTTTGTGCTTGAATCCATGGAAATGAAGCCTTTTGATGATCTGAATCTCTCATCAATTTTGTTTGGGATCATAATCATGAATCATATCATGAAAATTTCGATGATACTCACATTTGTGTGTGTTTTAATGTTTTAGGGTCTTCCACACTCTCCTTAAGCTTTGATGAACCTATACTACATTAGCTGTTAGCTTCTGTTGATTGAAACTTCTCTAGAGACTGTTAACATAGCTTAAACTTCTTATTTTCTATTTTATTTAGGCCTTTCTTCACTTTTCTCACATGTACCATGAAGCAAATCACGCTTTTTCTGACCATCGCCCTAAGTTTTCTTTATCTTAGGTTGATCTTCATAATATGTTGGCTCAGAAAGACAGCCATCAAGAATATCACATGTGGTATCAAGGTCTGTTCAAGAAGAACAAGGTGAACTATGTTAATGGCCGGTAAGTGTCAGGTTGAGTGATAACACGAAGCTATGTCGCTATCTCTGAGGGGTGTCGATAAATGCTCATGGTGTGTCAACTGGTTCTCAATGGTTGTCAATAAACACTTCAAAGGTGTCGCTCGACACATGCTTCTTGTGTTGATTTCTCAGAAACTACAGAGGGTGTATATCTACACTAGTGGCGGGACCTGAACGACATCAAACTTTCAACTAGGAAATTGCCTTCTTTGGATCTTCAAGCACTCTAAACACTTGCCAAAAATAATCATCAATTATAGTATTGACAAAATGCTCCTAGATTGCTTCAGCCTTCTCAGCATTCTTTGCTTCTTGCTTTTCTACAGCCTCTGCAGTTTGTGAAACCTGTGTATCCAGGTTCTTCACGTGAGTGTTCAAAGACTCAAACTTCCATTCAGATCATTGTGCATGACATATATCTTCTTGTTGTAGTCTACACTATGTTTTTTATGTCAATCCAAGAGTTGCTGTATCATGTCCTTGATCTTGTTATCTAGAGTTGCTGCAGGAAGTTTCTGATAATTGGAAGTACCATAGTTTCTTGTGAAGCTACTCTGACCCTGGAAAGATTTTTGAAATGGAGGCTTCTGATAACCTTGATAATCAGCATCATTGATGTAGCTTACATCCTTCTCCTCTTTTGGTTCCATTGTTTCCACCTCTACAGCAAATTGAACCTCTTTCTTTCCCACAAAAAGATTGTGAACAGAATCCAGCTTGGCTTGTACTTCAACCAACTGCTTAGCCTCCATCCCAGTCAATTTTTCCATGTTTTCGTCTTTGTTCTTGGTATTATTTGGCTTCCTCAAGACTTATGGTCTTGAAATTTTCTTTACTTGCAGCATCTAGAGCCATCTGATATCTCCAATCAATACCCCTAACAAAAATTTCCAAAAGTTGAACCTCACTAAAACTTTGATGTAGACAATCTCTCTGATATGACCTAAATCGCATTCGACAATTCTTGAAGGCCTCAGTAAGCCCATGTGAAAACATGGAGATCTTTTTCCTAGTATCTTCAGACCTATGATATACCATGAATTTTATCACTTTTAGGCTATGGTATATGAGATTTTTAGAATTTATAATATGAGTTTGGAGTATGTTTTAGAATTTTTTCAGGTACAGGTACGTTCTGGAGAACTTTGGTGATTCTGAAGCGTTTTGAGATGCAGAACTGCGCAGACAGGTAAGATGTTTAGCTATGGATGGAGACTGTCCCACCCTTAGATCGAATCTTGTTACAAAAGATATATATATATATATATATATATATATATGAGTTAGCTTTCCATTGCCAATGGTCTAAGGTCAATTAGCATCCTGTAGCAGAAGTTATGCCCATTTTACTAAAGAGTAGTCAGTCTGCCTCGCGAAAAGAAGCTGTCGAGAAGATGAATGATTGTCGATCGACGGCGCAGCTCTAATGTCGATCGACGGTGATCCCAGAACGCAGGCCTGTATATTTTAAGACCGAATTAAGCCCATAAGCTACCACAAATTACCAGAATGTCCTTGGACGACCTAAAACTTTATTTATATGTTTTCTAAGCTATTGTTGACAGCTACGCTTTATTGTATTCATAGTTCTTAGATTAGTAGAGAAGGGAGGAATTAGTTTTATTATTATTGATTTTTATTTCATATGTATTCATCTATGATTTGAGTGAAAATATCATGTGTGAGTAGATCCACCTACTAGGTTTAGGTTTTCTAGGGTTTTGATGGATTACACAAAAATAGAATTTCTAGGATGTTTATTGTATCCTCATAGGATTGTTCTTATTTCTTGCTTCTAGAGTAATTAACTAGAAACATGATCATAGGATACTTGGGCGCACGTGAGAGCATGGTCTATTACTTGAACTGAATTCTGCTGAGCTAGGTTGTTGAATACATGCGAGAGCTACTTTAATAAAATTACTGAACATATTGAATTAGGTATTAATGCTTGACTTAAGCAGCCATCAATCGACGCTAGTCCAATAGCATCGATCGACAGTCATCCGAGTTCACATACGAGATTTGGAACAAGGACTTGGTCAATAGATTAGACACGCAGCGAGAGGTGTCGTCCTTACATTAGATATCGAGTTCTAGGATTGATACCCTTAGCTTCTATCCTCTATAGTCCACTTTCCTAAAATCCTAAGTCTAGCAACCATCCTTCCATCAAACAACAAACTCCATGATTTACTTGCTTTATTTTTACTTTATATATTATCAGACTTAGCGTAGTCTGAAACTCAAATCTATTATGTGAGATATCAAATATATGTGGATATGATCCTTAAGTACTGCAATTGATATATTATTTGAGAGAGTTGATCTTGAGGGTAATTTAAGCACATCAAATTCGGCGTCGTTGGTGGGGGTTCTGATCACCATTAGACTAGGTGTAGGATTTTGTCTACGTTTTTATTTTTTAGTTTCTTTACTCTACCATTCTTTTTTTTAATTTCAGGTACATATATCTCAGTCCCAGGAAATGATGAGAAGAGGATTTTTGGGCTCTACAAAGAAGGAGTCTACTGATTCACGCATGAGTTATAAGTCCAAGAGGGCATTCGACACCCTCCAAGCAACGATCAACAGTGAAGAGAAACAAGTATTGATCGACACCAACACCTTGTCATCGATCGATACCAACACTATGACGTCGATCGACGTTAAGACCTCAGCATCGATTGACGCCACTTGCGAGAAGACAGAGGAGATTGAAATTCTTATACTTGATGCTGATGAGAATGGGATCTTACGAGACGAAGAAGGTGGTCCTTGCAATAGTATAGGAAAATTGATAAATGCAAAAGGAGTTGTGATCCCTGATATTATTGATGTTGCTGAGATGAAGGACTTCATGACGAGCCGCGAATGGTATGATTGGGTATCTCAAGACCCCTTTCAAGGACTTCCTCACCAAGATCCCAGAGACCATATCAAAGAACTTGAGGATCTAGCCTCAGCGAGGGAGCAGCTGAAGTAGCTATAAACCACATGACTTGCAAGATCTTCCCATATTTTCTATCTGGAGATTCATTTAGATGGTTCATTCAACTGCATCCAGGATCTCTAACATGTTGGGAGGACATTAAAAACACCGTCCTTAACAAATTTCTTACTGATGCTGCAGCAGTTCGACAAAAGAAGATTGATGATATGTTGGACATGATGGTTAAAGGCCGGGAAAAAGAGCTGATGTTTCAGTTTAGTCAGATGTTGAGTGTTCCCTATAGTGAGACAGATGGAGAATGTGAAACAAGTGGAGAATGCGAAATGTTGAACACTCATGTTAAGAAGCTAGATATTAAGGTTCAACAGACATATGTGGTTACACGGAAAGGTGATGAACATTGTGGATCTGAGCCGAGCAGAATAAGTAGATTTTAGTAATCCAACCTCAGCATCAATTGACATTAAGACCGTAAAGTCGATCGACACCATGACCTCAACATCGATCAACACCTCCAACTCAGCATCGATCAACACAAAATCCTATTGTCGATTGACATCTATCGAAACTTCTGAAAGATTGAGTTGTCCTCAGAACATTATAGACTCGACACTAAGGTTTGATCAGTCGGTTATAAAGGATTTCTTGGAGCTAGAGGATGAGAAACAGCCTGAAAATTCGGGTCAAAACTTGGAGATGAATCTTGATGATGATCAGCATACTTTGGGAAAAGATCTAGAGATTTCACCAAAGGCTAACATCGATCGACACCCGTCGTTGGACGAGCTGCCATGATATGCAGTTGAGCTGGAGCCGACTGAGGAAAGAGTGCACAAGTCTGAGACCTCACACCTTACTGTCCACGAACATCTGAGACCACCTATCCGCGCTGAAGAAGTTGTTGGGTTTCACAAAAGAATGAAAAGGATACATGACCCTGTGAAGTTTTTGGTTCCCAACAGTGTTTCTGAGGTTGAATTTCCTATTCCACTTGATGGTAGTGTGCATATGGATCCCTACATTGAGGTATTTGTTAATCTTCAGCATACAATTGTTTCTCAGAGAAGAATTGAGGTATGAAGGTGACGTTGACCAAGGACCATCAGTCGCAGCATCGATCGATACCACCATTGGTGAATCGACAGACGCCACCAATGGAGCATCGATCGACATCAACACTAGAGTGTCGATCGACACCCGTCACGTATCAGAGTAGAATGAGGTTGAAGTATGTCGAAATCTTTTTGATGGAGGAACCAATACGAGATCAGACAAGTCCACGGGAAAGAATACCAGAAAGAAAAGGAGGAATTCGAAGAAGAGAAAAAGGACATGCGGTCCACAGTTTTCATTGATTCTCCACTTCTCAGATGGTTTCAAGAAATACAGAGTGCACACAAGAGGCTTCTCACAGCCATTTGTAATGCTTCGAGCACTCCTTATTGTTGAGATGATAGACAAATGAGAAGAGTCTATGGAGGCTTTCGCAAAAAGTGTGACAAAGCTGAAGATATTGGACATTGGGAATTGTTTTGGAGCAAGTTTTCAATCTCACCTAGACCGAATCAGAGTTCCAAAACATCAACCTAAAGACTATGACCAAGTGCTGAGTGAGAGGCAACCCACTGTTTAGTAAGTTTTATTTTTTTACTTTATTTATTACTGTTTTCATTTTCCTTTATTTCAGTTAAAAGAAAGATCTGAGGAAGATAGTCTGCACACAGCAACGACTGACACCTGATCAATGTCGATTGACAAAGCAAACATAGCATCCATGGATCGCCACTTAAATGTGTCGATCGACGATTACCATCAGCAAGCATGTATATCGTTTTTCCTTGTTAACTTTTGTTCTTATTATTTATTTATCCTAACCAGACCAGGACGTGATAACTCCGAGGACAGTGTTATTTAAGCTTGGGGAGGTTCGTTGATGCTATTTATTGTTTTGAGCTTCTATTTGCTATATCTATATAAGTTTTTCAAAAAAATATTGAGTCAAGAAGAGAATTATGATCAGATTTATATTTTTACTTGTTCACTAACCACTCTATAGCACCATTATTAAACTTGTTTCTTGCAGAGAGTACTAGAGATACCAAAGTGGATCATCATGCCACTATATCACACTTGCTTAGAAAGTTTGAAGAAACCGAATCTAACCTCCAACCTAAGATTGACTTATTTGCTTTCTTTGGGGTTTGGCATACATTGTATCAGATTTCTCTAGCAGCTCTGGAAGGTAAAAGTCTGTGTGCTTCTGATTCCCTTACCTTCCTCTCTTCGGCATCTATAAAAAGAAAGAAAGAAAATATTGAGATGATTTCCTGAGATGCAGAGGGGTAGGTATAGTACCGATGACCCCACTGTTCTAATTCAAAGGAATGATCACACATTGTTGGAAGTAAGGGTTAGGTACATTACCGATGACTCTACTATTCGCCTACAATTTTTTCAAAAAAAAAAAAATTGAATATAAGATGGCAAGATGGATTGTATGAGCACCATTGTCCATTGAGTTTGAGATTTAAAATGATTCAGAAAAGAGAGAAAAGAGGGAAGAAATTGATCAGAGAAGACTATTAAATGTGTGTACAGAATACTTGCAGAGGTAAGAGTGGGTCCTTTGATCAATACTCCAAAGATAAAGCCTGCACTTTTATTTTATTCAGGAAATGAGGTTATTAGAAGGGTGAGTGAGACTAGGATTTGCTAAGTTGCTTGTAGAATGAATTTGGTTGCTATACTAGAATAAGGTAAAAGTTTCTCTAAGATTAGCACATATTTGATGTGGTTGCAACATAGTAGAGGTGATAAGGATAAGTTAGAGATATTGTGAGTCCCTGTGTTTCCAAAGCCTTTTCAGATTGTGATATCTTTGCTTGAGGACAAGCAAAATGATAAGTCTCAGGAAGTTGACATACCATGGATTTTACCACTTTTAGGCAATGGTATATGTGATTTTTAGAATCTATAATATGGTTTTGGAGTATGTTTTAGAGTGTCTTCAGGTTCAGGTACGTTCTGGAGAACTTTGGTGATTTTGGAGATTTTTGAGATGTAGAACTGCACAAACGCATCAGATGTTTATCTATGGATGGAGACATTAACACTGTTAGATTGATCCCATATTTTTAGAAAAGATATAATTTTGAGTTATCTTCCCAATTCCATCAATTTGAGGTTAATTTGCATCTTGTAGCAAATGTTATGCCCGTTTTACTGAAGCATAGTCAGTCTGCCTCGCGAGATGAAGCTGTCGAGAAGATGAATGAGTGTCGATCAAAGGCGCAGCCTTAGTGTTGGTCAAAGGCGCAGACTTAGTGTCGATCGACGGTGACTCCAAAACGTGGGCAGAGTGTATTTCAAGATTGACTTAAGCCCATAAACTATCACAAATTACCAAAATGTCTTTGGACGACCTAAAACCTTATTTATATGTTTTCCAACCCATTGTTGACGGCTACACTTTCTACGCTTTATTGTATTCATAGTTCTTAGATTATTAGAGAAGGGAGGAACTCCTTTAGATTCCTCCTGGAACTCCATTGAATTTAGTTTTATTATTATTGCTTTTTATCTCATATGTATTCATCTAAAATTTATGTGACAAATATCATGTGTGAGTAGATCCACCTGCTAGGTTTAGGTTTTCTAGGGTTTTGATGGATTAGCCAAACAATAAAATTTCTAGGGTATTTATTGTATCCTTCACATGATTGTTCTTATTGCTTGCTTCTAAAATAACTAACTAGAAACCTGATCATAGGATAGTTAGGCGCACACGAGAGCATGGTCTATTACCTGAACTAAATCTTGATGATCTAGGTTGTTAGATACATGTGAGAGCTGTTTTAATAAACTTAGTGAACATATCAAATTAGGTCGTAATGCTTGACTTAAGCAACCATCGATCAACGCTAGTCCAATAGCATCGATCGACGCTAGTCCAATAGCATCGATCGACGGTCATTCCGAATTCACATACAAGAGTTGGAACAATAACTTAGTCAATAGATTAGACTCACAATGAGATCTCGTCGTCTTTTACATTAGATATCGAGTTTCTAGGATTGATACCTTTAGCTTCTATCCTATTTAGTCCAGTTGCCTTAAACCCTAAGTCTAGCACTCATCCTCCCATCAAACAACAAACTCTCTAATTTACTTGCTTTATTATTACTCTATATATTATCTGACTTAGCGTAGTTTGAAACTCAAGTCTATTTTGTGAAATATCGAGTCTCTGTGGATACGATCCTTAAGTACTACAATAGATCTCTTATTTGAGAGAGTTGTTCTTGGGGTAATTTGAGCACACCAACCTCTCATTATCAAAGAAGTTGTTCAAGAAGGCATTATTGGTGGCACTTTATGTAGTAAGAGATCCTGGTTCTAGGTACTCTAGCTAGTAAGATGCATCTAATGCAAGAGAGTACATGAATATCTTGCAAAAAGGTAGTCGTCAGAGAATCTATTTCCTTAATGCTTTATACCAGATCCTCAAACCTCTCAATATGGTACAGAGGATGTTCATGTGGAAGACAATGAAAAGGATTTTGGCCCAAATGAAGTATGCATGCTTCAGCCTAAAATCATGTCTTTGTAATGTAGGAGGTTGAATCGTAAACATGTTGGCATAGAACTAATCAGATCTATTATAATCTCCAAGTGTTCTCCCACAAACAAATCCAGCACCCCAACATTATCAGCACTTCTTCGTTCAAAGCATTCACATCGGTAATGACAGATGCTTTAACAATCACATTACCAGCAGCGTTAGGCCTAGGCATTCTACCCAGACTCAAAAATCCGAATCGGAAACGACCCAAAAAACGGTTTGGGTCGGGTACGGATAATTCCATTTTATTCCATTGGGTCTTGTTGTGGAGGACCCGTGGGTCTTGGACCCGACCTGACCCAAAGAGACCCAAACCCAAGACATGATGGAGTACCCGAAAGCCCGAAACTTCTAGTATAAATCAGGTATATATGAGTGTTTCAGTATATTTATGTATTACAAATGTATTTTTAAGTTTTGGTTTCGGGTTTTTGGGCATAGTTTGGGTTTTCGGGTAAAATATTATATTTTCAAATTATTATTCGGGAAATTGGATAAAATTTTGAGGATTTTTTTCATATCTTCATATCAGGTTTTGGGTAAAATTTCGGGTATTTGAATATTTTAGATATTTTTTTGGGGTTTTCAGATATTTTTGGGGTTTTGAGCCATTTTCAGGTCCTAAATAACCGAAACGACCAGAAACCGTAGGAACTGATAAATATCGGATATTAGCGGTACCTAGACAACTAGACCCTAATTGACCCTGACCCAACATGACCCCAACCAACCCCGAACCGAAAAATTCAAATTAGCCTATTGGGTCCTAAAATCTAAGACCCGATAGATCCATACCCCACAAGACCCGACCTGAATGCCCAGGCATAAGCAGCATGAATCCTCTAGCATGCCTCATTGTATCCATGACCTGCCGGGTCTTATAAGAGTCCCTTAGCATCCGCGACCACAGAAATATGGTTGTTGTTCTCTGCCATTTCATGAGTAGTATCAATCAATACTCCTTTGGTATCATTTGACGCTTGGTTTTGGGAGGTGTCGAGCGATTCGTGAGGTGTCGATCGATGCTCTTTGAATGTTGCTCGACACTTGCTTCTTAGACTTGCGGATCGTACAGTCCAAAACAAGAGGATATTCCATCAGCCATACCTAATCAAGGCTGAATAAAGAGAGCTTTATGAGGCACTTGTAGTTCATAAAGATTCACTTGAGACTTTGATTGAACAAGGTGGATTCATTAGATCTTTTCTTTGTGATTTACTGATCCAACCTATTTTATGTGTTCATTTCAATCTTGTGGACCATATGAGGTTTGTCAAGGGCTGCAACATTTGTATTTGAACCAAGAGGAGAGGCACGAGGCCTTACAAGCATTGAAAATGTCCTGGTCGAGAAAGCAACTGCTACACATGATCCAATAATCCTTAAAGAACATGATTTGAGGTCAAATCCTTTGGAAGGATAAGGGGATAGTGTAAAACAAACCAGAAGCTATGAAAAGCAAAAGGAGAGCAAGGCTTGGCTATTTGCATTAGCCAAGGACTTGCAAAAGTGGCCACATCATCCTAGCCAAATCAATTTTTTGATTTTGGACAGGATTACTCGAGATGGGCAATGGAAAATTTTGGAATGGTCAGAGAGGAACCACACCTAAAATAAGAGTATGGGAGCTTCTTTAGACGTCCACATGATCATAATGAGCAATCTAGTCAAAAGACAGAGCTGGAAATGTTGTGTTGAGAGAGATGATTGGGATATGCTGATTCTCTGTCATAGCTGATTCTCTGTCATATGGAGTTAGTTCGACCACCAGATGATCTAGGGAAGTTCTTGGACGTACTGAACAACACAAAAGAACCCATGAGAATTAAAAACACACTG